>CM076572.1:643548782-643750999 GCA_034641835.2 Pinus albicaulis
CAGGTAGGCCTCCATCGTTGGTCTGTTTATTCGCAATTAGGAACTTGCGCTGTAGCATTTGATGATTGTTGCTAGACCCGTTCTGGGCTAGTAGGGATCGCCTCTGTCCACAGAGGGGATTTACCTCTTCAACAGTCTTCATTCAGGATATCATCAAATTATAATGAAGGCTGAAGATATTCTGAAAATAGCATTTCGAACTCATGAGGGTCATTATGAATTTTTGATCATGCCTTTTGGCCTTACCCATGCATCTTATACATTTCAAGGATTGATGAATTTGAATTTCAAACCCTTAGAAAATTTGTGTTAGTATTTTTTGATGATAAACTAATATAAAGCAAGTCTTGGAAGGATCATGTTCAACATGTTGACATGGTGCTCAAACTATTGGAAGAGAAACAATTATATACAAAAACCTCCAAATATTTCTTTGGAGTACAAGAGGCGGAATATATAGGTCATATTGTATCTCAGGAGGGTGTTAAGGTAGACCCTAAAAAAATTAAATTCATTAAGGAATGGAAAGTCTGCACAACCACAAAGTAGTTGTGAGGATTTCTTGGATTAAAAATGTATTATCTCAAGTTTGTTAAGAATTATGGGAGAATAGCAACACCGCTAAAAACATTATTAAAGAAATATGCATTTTCATGGACTCCTAAAGCAACTAAGGCCTTTGACCATCTTAAAGAGGCAATGTACCTAGCACTGGTCTTAGTTACGCCAGACTTCACAAAAACCTTAATTTTGGAATGTGATGCCTTGGGAAATGGAATTGGTTTTGTTTTAATGCAAGAAGGAAGACCCATTTCTTTTGAATGTCTTCCAATAAAAGGAAAGTATTTACAGAAAGCTATTTATGAGAAGGAAATGTTGGGAATACTACATGCACTAAAGAAATGGTGACCTTACCTAATGGGAAGACACTTCAAGGTAAAATTTGATCATGATAGTCTTAAATACATTTTGGAACAAAGATTATCTTCAGAAGAGCAGAAAAAATGGGTCACAAAGATGTTGGGTTATGACTTTGAAATCATCTACAAAAAAGGGATGCTAAATGTTGTTGCAGATGCACTCTCAAGAAAGGATAAAGAGGTGGAAGCATTGATTTAAGCCATTCCTATTATCCAAATAGATTGGATAACCGAAGCAAGGGATGAATGGAAGAATGACGAAGAAGTGTGACACTCATTCAAAAGTTGAGATAGAGTGTTGTTTATCACAGGGTGTTCCTGATCAAGAATCCCGCCTCTTCCATTGAGGAGCTCTTGGATGAGTTTTGTACTACATTTTCCACTATAAGGCTTAAGGCCAAGCTTCATCTTTTGTTTACAGTGCATATCATGTTGAGGGTTTGGTTGTTTTGCAGGTTGCAGCAAGTGGAGACTAGATCTCTAGATCTAGGCCATTTCATTGCTCATTTTCAGTGGAGGAGGGTTACTTTCCATTGGGAGGACAATATTGAAGGCTATTGAGCATATTTTCAGATCTTGGCATCAAGCCAACTAGTTATTCATCCCTACAGTGTAGTTTTCTTCCAAATCTACATTATTTCTGTAGGAAGAGTTGTAGGGTGGTTTAGCACGCCATTTGGAGAGCTGATTTTCTAATGAAGGGGATTTTCCTTTCACTTAGAGGATCTATTGGAGGAGGCTATTGTATTGATCATATCAGATCATCCACACTTTCCAGGTCTCTATTTTTCAATAGATCTACAGCCTTAGAGCTTAGATCTACAACTTGTACTTGGTGTTTTGCTGAAAACCCTTAAGGGGTTCTTCAAAGGAGGTTTCATAGTGCTCAGATATGAAATATATCTATCTTTTGAGGCACATATCAGCCCTAGATCTGATGTATAATCATTTTTTTGTAGTAGAGCTAATAAAATAACGTTGTAAGTGTCTTCCAACTTTTATATATAGTTGCAGCACCTCATCTTGAGGATTTTTTCCATTAGAGGCTTGTACTTTATTGTTGTGTATCTTATGGGACATTTCTTATGTATATTTTGTTGTTTTTATAACATATAAAAGGTCTCCATATTGGCCTCTTTCTTTTAAATGATGATTTCCACATTTGTTCAAGCATTTTTCACTATATCCCTACTTTTCCCATTTTGGAATATTACAGTGGTATCGGAGCATAATCTTGGCACAGCCTGTGAAGACATTGCATCCATGTTATCAAAAGAAGAAGAAGCTTCTCACCAAAAAGAGAAGGCTTACAGAAGAGAAAAAGGCAAGTCTCCATTATTTGGAGAAATGGAGGGAAGGAAGTTTTCAGAATTTCTTCGCCAAGCTATGCATGATCTTGAAAGAGAAATCAAGGGAATGAGGAGGGAAAGACATGAAGGTCCCTCAAGAATATTTTCACATGAAAAAAGCTCCAATTCTTCATATTATGGGTGTGAGCATTCAGCCACACAATCAGATCTACAACATAGTACCATGCCTATATTCTTGACAAGAGAAGAAGAAGAAGGAGAAACACCAAAGAAGGAGACTCTTGGTGACTATCTCCAAGAGTATGAATCTCAGTCTATAGGATTCAAGGAGCATCTAAGATTCCAAGGGTTTTCCAAATCAAAGGATATATAAGACCCAATAACTACAATAGAAGAAGAGGGTGCATGGAGCACACTTTGGGTAGATTATTTCTACCTACTTTTGATGGGTCACCCAAGACCGCAGCCAAGGCTTGGGTAAAGAAAATAGACACATATTTCCAGCTGCATCAAGTTTCAGAAGAGGAATCCATTAGAGTAGCAGTGTTGCATCTTGAAGGTAAGGCTTATGCCTAGTGGTTTTATGAAACTTCTTCTTTGAATCATGTAAATGTATCTACTTATGCAAAGTTCACTAGGAGATTAGTGAGAAGATTTGATGCAAAACATTCTGAAACGTCCTTGGTTGAGCTAGCCAAGCCTAAAAAAAAAAAACCTTTGCATGAGTTGGAAGGATATATAAACCCAACTCCATTCCAGAATGCTATTAAGGGGGTTAAAAGCTTGCAGAATACCTTGCTAGAGGCAAGATCCCCACTTCAGAAAGAGCTCTCTTCTCAAAAGGAAGACATGGAGATCTCTTTTTCAAAAGAGGAACTAAATAAAGAGCCTCTTAATGATGATGAGGAAACCTCCATTCATGATGAAGGGGAATAGAAGGTAAGAGGTAACAACGATGTCACATCAGAAGCAAATCTAGTACCCCATAGAGAGGAAGATGGAGAAATTTCTCCAATAAGAGGAATTCTTGTAACCTTTCAAGAAATTCCAAATAATCTCACATGTGAATATCAAGGCACAGTCCATGAGAAACATGTGCCATCATTGATATATTGTGAGACCTTGAAGATGAAAGAAGAGGATAGGGAGAAGGAACAACATCATATTATTGGGAGCACACACCCCTATCTATTTCAGAAGGTTGATGCACAGAAGAGGCAGACCGATTTGCGCAGTGGAAGCAAGGACCTAACAGTCCCATCTATTATGCATATGAGATTGGCTCATGAGACATCATTGTGTTGTGGCATACCATATGATCCAAATTTGGTGAGACATGTCTCACATCATGATGCACCATTCATAGATCCAAGAGGAATGGGAGCATTAGGAGGCCATGATACAACGATGAGAGTCTTGGGTAGACTCAAGGAGGAGGGAGACATTCTCCCAACATCATCATTACCCACTCTCATTTCAGATTCTGCGTTGTGGGAGGAGAAGCATGGGAAGGATAGCATCCTTCCAACATATACCTTTGGAATGGGAGATTTCAAGGAGAAGGGTAGCCATATGACAGATTTTCTTTGTGATAGATCATCAACATTGTCACTATGGAATATTGATCCATATTGGAAATCCCAGTTGTTGGTGGATTATTCCAAGGATCTTTTTACATGTATGGTACTGGATGACCAGCTACATGAGGAGGGCTATTTAGTCCAAGATGAATTCATCTACTATCATGGTAGGATATTCTTGTCTAGAGCCTCCAAGCTCAAGGAGAATTTTCTACAAAGAGCACATGAAGACTTTATCTTCAGCCATACTTATTCCATGAGAGCCTATAACACTATCATGGAGCGCTACACTTGGGAAGGCTTTGAAGAGGAACTATATCAACATTTTCAAAGATGAATGGACCATGTGGAGATGGGAGAGATTCATAACTCAATGAAGGAGTTATTATAGCCACCTCTTTCCTCTTTTGGAATGAGAGGGGGTCTATCTATGGACCACTCCATTTGTATGAGTATAAATTTTGGTGAGGATCATGCTTATGTACATAATACTTCATTTGAGGAATATTTTCATTCCTTTAACATGTATATGCAGGCCATAGCTCCAAGGAGGAGCATTCTTCCATATAAACTTCATGGCCAACTTTTGGCCATAAACATTTCTGAACATGGCCACTCCCTAGGAGAATATAGGGAGATGTTGTATCATTTTGGGTCCACTCCAAAGGCACCAAAAATTTCTCACCTTTTCAGCACTTGTGAGAAAACTTGGGCAGAAATTAATTGGTGGGGAAACCACTTACCATATCATTATCTGATGTATTCAGGAGACATACTACGCTGGTTCCATATGTGGGACTATGGTCCACCTCCATTATTGCATTTGGTTGTTTATGTATCACTAGTTTTGATCCCATATATAGATGATGTCCTTATTCCTTTTATGGGAATGAGTGGAGGGAGGATGGAAGGATTGGATGTGCCATTTGGGAGAGAGATTCTCCATGGTTCTTATGTTTCATATTGTTTGAAGAGCATTGGTCCATCCGTGATTGCTACATTGGGTTTCTTGTTTCCTTATGGGATAAGCCATTTGGGTAACTTGAGCACTTGGGAGGTGCCTCTCATAAGCATATTGGAAGAGTTTTTCTATGAATTACCACTCTGGAGGGTGATTCATTTTGTATGGATGATAGCTTGGATATTGGAGCTCCATATGGGAATAAACGTTCCCCGCATTTTCAGTTCTGTCCTTGCAGTTTCTTGGGGAAAAGCAACACTTGGGACAGGAGGATTGTAATATTCCTAAATTAGCCATGAGCTAGTTGGAATATTAAATTTTGTTTTGTTGCTTTGTTTTATGTGGGACTATGATCCACCTCCATTATTGCACTTGGTTGTTTATGTATCACTGGTTTTGATCCCATATATTGATGATTTCCTTATTCCTTTTATGGGAATGAGTGGAGGGAGGATGGAAGGATTGGATGTGCCCTTTGGGAGAGATATTCTCCATGGTTCTTATGTTTCATATTGCTAGAAGAGCTTTGGACCATCCATGATTTCTACATTGGGTTTCTTGTTTCCTTATGGGATAAGCCATTTGGGTAACTTGAGCACTTGGGAGGTGCCTCTCATAAGAATATGGGAGGATTTTTTCTATGAATTACCACTCTGGAGGGTGATTCATTTTGTATGGATGATAGCTTGGAGATTGGAGCTCCATATGGGAATAAAGGTTCCCCACGTTTTCAATTTTTTCCTTGCAGTTGCTTGGGGACAAGAAACACTTGGGATGGGAGGATTTTAATATTCCTAAATTAGCCATGAGCTAGTTGGAATATTAAATTTTGTTTTGTTGCTTTGTTTTATGAATAAGAAGACAATGGATGTATGTAAGTCTCCTTAATAATGAATAAATCAATGCCAATGTAAAATGAAAACATATTGGTAGCTTAATTTAGCACCCTTAGGTGTGAAAAGGGGCTGGAACATCTTGACTGGGTCAAATTTGACCAAATCAACAGCGCTATTATGGAGGAGTGGCAATCAATGAGGGACAACGCAGTTTTAAATGGAGACACTTTGCATGGAAGTAGGGTCATAAATGAATGGGGCTTAGGGTTTGGAATCTTATATCTTATAAAAGGAAGAGGATGGAATCCATATTCATTATGGATGGATTTATTATATTTCTGAATATATGGTCTATTTATACGTATATATTTCTCTTGTTGTTTAGCTGAGATAGAGTGTTGTTTAGCACAGGGTGTTCCTGATCAGGAATCCCACCTCTTCCATTGAGGAGATCTTGGAGGAGTCTTGTACTACATTTTCCACTATGAGGCTTAAGTCAAACCTTCATCTTTCTTTTACAGTGCAGATCCTATTGAGGGTTTGGTTTTTTTGCAGGTTGCAGCAAGTGGAGACTAGATCTCTAGATCTAGGCCATTTCATTGCTCATTTTCAGTGGAGGAGGGTTCCTTTCCATTGGGAGGAAATTTTTGAAGGCTATTGAGCATATTTTTAGATCTTGACATTAGGCCAACTAGTTATTCATCCCTACAGTGTATTTTTCTTCCATATCTGCATTATTTCTATAGGAGGAGTTGCAGGGTGGTTTGGCACACAATTTGGAGAGTTGATTTTCTAGTGAAGGGGATATGCCTTTCACTTAGAGGATCTATTGGAGGAGGCTATTGTATTGATCATATCAGATCATCCACACTTTCCATATCTATATTTTGCAGTAGATCTGCAGCCTTAGAGCTTATATCTACAACTTGTACTTGGTGTTTTGTTGAAAACCCTTAAGGGGTTCTTCAAAGGAGGTTTTATAGTGCTCAGATCTGAAATATATCTATGTTTTGAGGCACATATCAGCCCTAGATCTGATGTATAATCATTTTTTGTAGAAGAGCTAATAAAATAACGTTGTAAGGGTCTTCCAGCTTTTATATATAGTTGCAGCACCTCATCTTGAGGATTTTGTCCATTGGAGGCTTGTAATTTCTTTTTGTGTATCTTATGGGCCATTTATTATGTATATTTTGTTGTTGTTATAACATATGAAAGGTATCCATATTGGCCTCTTTCTTTTAAATGATGATTTCCACATTTTTACTAGCATTTTTCACTATATCCCTGCTTTTCCCATTTGGGAATATTACAAGTTGCAGCAAGATCCTAGTACATCTGATACATTTAATTGGAAAACATATTCCTTATGGTAAAAAGATCACTTATATATTTGTAAGAATTCCCAACTAGAACAAAATATTCTTTTGGAATTTCACACCTCTCCCTTATGAGGACACTCAAGATTTTTTAAAACTTACCACAGGGTGGTGAAAGATTTTTTTTGGGATGGCCTTAAATCTGATATTCAAAAGTTTGTGGCAGAATTTTTGGTTTGCCAATCAAAATTGAGTTGAGACAATTAATACCTCAGGTATTCTACAGCCTTTATCCATTCCAATTCAATGTTGAGAGGATGTTTCAATGGATTTTATCAGAGGATTACCTAAGTCCGAAGAAAAGAGTGTCATCATGGTGGTAGTTTATAGACTTACCATGTATGCACACTTTTGTGCATTATCTCATCCATTTAAAGCAAGTACAGCTGCAACTGCATTTATGGAAACATTCAAAAGCTACATGGAAACCCAAAGATTATTGTAAGCAACAGACATCCCGTTTTTAATGGAAATTTTTGGACGTAATTATTTTCTTGTTTGGGTAATCAAACTAGCTCATAGCTCATCTTATCATCCTTAATCCGATGGGAAAACTGAGATAGTAAACAAATGTTTGGAAGGATATATTCATTTTTTGTATCTGATAAACAAACACAATGGGTCAAGTGGTTACCTCTAGTTGAATGGTGGTATAAAACTTCCATCCATTTATGGATATCATCCATCGTCCATTACATCATATTTAAGAGAAATTTATAAGGTTCAAGCAGTGGAAGATCACATTGAGCATCAATAACAAGTTCTCCAACTCTTAAAGGATAACTTAAATTTGGCACAAAATCGAATGAAAAAATAGGTTGATCAACATCGTAGCAGGAGAAGTTTTGATGTAGGAGACTGGGTATTTTTATGGCTACAACCACATAGACAAATGTCCCTCAAGCAAACTAAGAATGATAATAAGTTATCACCAAATTACTATGATCCTTAAAAGGTGTTGCAAAATATTGGTACTATGGAATACAAATTTGAGCTTCCTGATTCTTCTCGAGTGCACCCATTTTTCCAAGTTTCATGCTTAAAGAAGGTTATAGGTGACAAACTTCTAGTTCAAACAATATTACCAGAACTTGATGAGGAAGGAAAAATTAGATTACAAGCTAAATCAGTCATGGAAACAAGAACTTGACAGTTATGAAATCGATCAATTTCATAGTATCTCATCAAGTGGAAAAACTTACCCATTGAATATTCCACATAGGAGGATGAGAATTTTATACAGAAGCATCCAGAGCTACTCTAGCGTTGAGGATGTTAGCCACCAATAAAATTTGTCATATCAAATGGTGGCTAAATCTTTCTTTTTTTTTGAGCCTTCAAGAAACAAGTTTTATTGCAAAAAATTGTTATCTCTTGAAGCCTTATAAAGATATCTTATCCTCTGTTAAAATATTCGTTGTTGTTTCCCCTCTTAAATTCTGAAATTCTGTTGTTTTCCATGAAGAAAAGACTACCGCAAAACTCCATTTTTCCCCTTCCTCCACTCAAAACTAACCTTCATTTTATTCCCTTTTTTCCCCATGAAATTCCTCTATTTTCCATTTTTTCCCCTTTCCCCTTCATGAAAATCCATTTACAAGGTTTGAAAATCCTTTTTGAACCTTACCGAAACCCCCAATCCATTGAAAAACCTTGAAAAAATCATAAAAAATAAAGTTTTTTAACTATGGACCTAAGCCCCTTTGGGCTAAGTCCTAAACCACTTCCCCACATGTGCACTAGCATTGGAACCAAGCGCTCATAGTCTCGGGCGCTTATCGCATCGGAAGCAATTGGCAAAAGCAAGTTTTTGTGTTATATGAAACATCCCATCTGATGAGCTCCTTTGTATTTAACCCTCGATCCCTTGTTTCATTCGCATAACCTTAGGCCCACAATCGGGTGCTTAAACTTATGAATAAACCCTGCCCGATCATATTTTTCCTTTTTATATTCACAAAAACCCATTTTCCTATGTTTTGCATTAAACCCGCCAGTGCAATGTTTTGAATGATAAGAACCGTTGATCCAAAGGCTGATCGACGATCTAAAAGATCTCGCATCAGAGATTTTCTAAATGGGTAGATTGAAAAGGCCCGCAACATTGTCCCGATTCTGATTGGCCCTTTTTGTATATAAGCCTCAGGCCTTTGCTTTCCATATAAACCAGCAGCCCCGCAGTCGGGCGCCTAACCTTATATATAACCCGCCCCAAAGCTGTTAAACCTTTGTTTTTCATTAAAATTTAGGTTTTCATTTGTTTTAAAGGGTTTCCGCCAGTTCATGTTTTAAATGAATCCTGACCGTTGATCTTGAACCAATCAACGTTCGGGAGAATCTCGTATCAGGAGATTTCATTTGGCGCATTTTATATTCACCACCTCCGATTGGTTGCCTCTCGATTCATTTCCCGTCGTCGATCTGATCTGCAAATCGAAGGTCTGCATCCCATCGCATCAGCGCTCCCCTATCCATTACCCTCGCCGATCGAAAAAGCTCCGACTACATCTGGGCCATCCATGTGTCAAGATCTGGCGGCCCATATTGTACCCCTCGACCTTTTTTAAATACACGCAGCCCCGCTTTACAATGTTTTTCAAGAAGATCTCAGCCGTTGATCTCTGCAAATCAACGACTCATATTAACCCTTTCTCCGCTTTGTATATTTTTCCATTTAAACCCAGATTAAATCTCCACCGTTGATCCTTTACATCTAATGGTCTAGATTAATCCCGACTCCTGTGGGTCCTGCCTTCCTCAGATTTAATCTTAGTCATCCAATCCTTGATCCAATAGCTCATATTGAAATCGCCCCACCTCCTTCCACCCGCGCATATATCCAATATCGCGCTCACTCCCCACTGTCAGATTTGAGACCCTAAATCTAACGGTTGACGCTTGTTTTCGCATAAATTCAAGTGCGAAGGTTAATTTCTCAAGAGCTATGTGATATAAGTTGTTTTCAAAAGACACATGTAGGGCAGGAATGCATATCATGTTCAAAAAGTTAAAACCACCTATCCACCCTTTCGTTGTGCAAAACTCATGGTTTTCTCCTCAGAAACCACTTTTCCCCCTTTTCCACAGCATTTCTTCGCGTTCACTCCCTGCCGTTGATCTTTGCAGATCAACGGCTCAGATTCAATATCGCATTTGAACTATCACCCTCCGCCTTCACCAAAGGACTTCTTAGACCTACCACAACCATCGATCTCAGGGTCCAATATGATCCAACGGTCTATGATCATTTGGAAACCCCAATTTCCTTTTAATTCAGATTTCCTCCGCCAAAGGGATTTTTCCCCTTCTCCTTTGTATTTCTTCACATTTTCGCCTATGCAATTATAATGTGACCCCTTCACATTATCTTATTACCTTTTCTCCTGACCATTGATCTCTGCAAGATCAACGGCCCTAACTTAATCTCTGCACCATTCATCAACCACTTTTCTTTTTTCCCTCCGCGAACAATCTCCACCGTTGGATGCTCTCATCCAACAGCCATGCTCCTAACCACAACCTCTGAAGCAGTTTTACCCAATACACAAGATTTTATTAACTTTTATTGTATTATGTAGGTTTCAAAGGTTTTTTCCATTATATTAAAGGAAAACCAAAGGCCGGGGATGACAATCCCCCACGCATTTGCTCATAAAAGAAAATCCATCTACAGGTTTCGACACCACGTTTCATCAGTGTATCATGGGCACTAATGCCATATGAACCCTTTGTACACCTGCACATCAACAACACATAGTAAAATTTAAAAGAGTATCAGTGTTGAAGACCTAACCACAGCAGAACTTAAGATTGAAGATTTTTTTCATAGTTTTGGTGGATTACGACTAAGATCGAAAATCAAAAGCTTAATCCACTAAATTAAACATAGTTAAAGACAAATCAAAAATATTTATCAGACAGAGGATGCCTCCACTGCCACATCAGATGATAATTGATTCCTCTCAGCTACCTAATGCCACCTGTAGCCTCACAACATTCAACAGAAGCCGAGTAATGACCAGAACAGAGGATATTTGCCTCACGACAGCTGAATAGTTAATTCAAGCCAAAAGATTTACTGCAAAAATATCAGCAGAATTATTACAAGATGACATGGAGCCTTAAAGTCAACAAAAGCTTCCACCGAGTTTAATTCTTAATGTAAAACATTAATACAGAGGAAATATCTATAAACTTCTCCATTGAGCCCCTCGAAGGCCGAGAAGTATTAATCTGTATTAATTGAACCTGGGAGATCTTTTATCCCATCCCACCTCCTCATTTCTTCTATAAATACTTCTGTAGAAGATGAGACAATGTTGGTTGCAGAACTTTGAAATATACTTGTGCTTGAAACTTCTACTTGTAAATAGTGTTCAAAGGCTCTTGAAGCTCTGTTTGTGATTAAATAAGTTAGTCTGAGAAGTGAATATGATTGCTGAACTGACACATTGGACTTGAATATGTAACTGGTTTGACATCAATATACAAGTTGTTTCTTGGGATCCTGGTCTATATCACTGGTGAAGTGCTTCTTTCTTTATTATTTTTTTTCCTTTCATGTATTCCATATTTTCCATTATTCTCTGATAAAAAACAGCAAGCACAGAGTTAGGATTTACTGTTTACAGTACCCTTCTCTGACTGATAAGCTTTATCTCAATGTTTTCCTCTAAATCATATGTTTAAGAATGATTCAATATAGTTTGAGCAATTAGGAATGCCTACGTTCCCTTGTCCTACTGTTTACTCCAAACATCATTCTTGAATGTTACTTTCATTATTTTCATAGTAAATTTAGACTAGAAAAGTGATGGTGTGCCCTGTTTTCTAGCTTCTTTCTCCAAAGGTAAGTTTTGAAAGTTTCCCTTAGTGTTTGTTGAAAGCAGACTAGATTTAAAAGTATCTTATTTGATCTTAAGTTGCACTTTGTTTATCTTATGCGTTTTTCATCCTTTCTGAAGGTAATTATGCGGATTACTGGATTGTTTGTCTCTTGAGTTATCTTTAATATGAGCTTGTCCAAAGAGGTTTACGGTGAGCCCTGCCCTTTGGTTAGTTTTAAACAGTTGCTTAAAAGGCTTTTCTTATTTGGACAGACTATAAATCCTAGTTGAAATTATTATCTGTTTCCATCCCATCATTTAATCTCAAAGATATTGTGATATAGATGACTTTCACCTTAGATCACTCTTGAAGTTGTTGCTCAATTAAACCCTTTTATGACTCCATAGCCCAATGGACTAAAATCCAGTGTTATATCTATATTTTTAGCCAAAGCTTGTTCTGATTGCTTGCAACTTCACACCTTTGAAACTCTTCCCATTTAGGACTTTCCACTCAACTAATAATCATGCTCAACCATCCAAAACAAACAAAAAACCCTCGGTCTTCATAACTAGCCTAATATCATTACCCAAAAGTTTTAAAAGATAAATCAGTCTTTGCACTTATTGGAGAGATCCCTCTCTAGATTCAGGAGGGCTAGATCCTAGAATCCCAAAGTGGTTCAAGTGTTCTCTCCGCAGTTATGGTCTCACCAATCTGCTGGAATTATTGGGAACTAACATTTCTGGCGACTCCAATGGGGAGTTCTGAGTCATTTTCATTTTAAGGTAATCATAGCATATCTGAAATTTGTTTCAAATAACATTTGGTGTATTAACCAGTTGAGCCACCAGCAACTAACATTTTTGGCGACTCCACTGGGGAACTTGTGAGTGTTTTTTTATCCTTGATACCTCTAAGACCTCAGATTATTCATAAATTCAAAACATTGTGCAGTGATTAAAATCAGCCCTCTTCAAGCACTACCCAGCAATGGTAATCATGATAAAACTTGTTTGAATCAATGACAAACTAAGGACACCTTAGGATTCTCACAAGAGCTTATCTAACCTTGAAGGATTAGCTAGCTTAGCCATAAGAGTAGACTGTCTTTGTCTCATAACCATAGCTAAGTTTTGAAACAGATTTAGAATACTTTTAGAACCCATAGGACTGAACAATAACTCAGAAAAACCCAAAAAATAGTTCAGATTGGTATTCAATAAACATGGTGGTGGACCATAAAACCTTTTACCTCCAAAAGAGCTAAAAACTTCCACTTGGCGACTCCAAAATCCTAAACAGACCTTAAGACTCCACTGGGAATACCCATAATCATTATAACATCATATAAACTCAGTTAGAAGGCATTAGGATTAAATTTTTCTTATTTAAAACAGATCAGTTAGCCTCTTAAAGATTTTAATGTCTGGTTAAACTTTTCTCGTTTACTTGGGTCTGAAAAACACAGCATAGTGGCTCCTAGAAAGATTCATACTAGAGCCTATCCTGACCCAGACCCACCTGAGACAGTTGATAACCCTAAAAGTATCCTTAGGAAGTCTCCTAAGATTAAATCTTCAACTATTTTCAGATCACCCTTAAGAGCTAATTCAGTTCCTGAAAATCTTGCAGCTCTACAAAAATCACAAGTCGACTTAAGAAATCCATTTAGAACTAGGTCACTTGATGATTTAGATTAGCTAGATTCAGAGTCTTCACTTTCATCTCCAGAAACAAGTGAACATCCTTGTATTAGAGAAACAACACCACCTGATTTACATTTCCTTTTCAATTTAGGTATCTCTCATCCAAGATCATCTCAGCAATCTATTCCTGGTCCATCCACATCTGTTCATCCTACATACACTATCCAAACCGCTCCACTTCAGCCCACTTTCCCTCTTGCTAATCCACCTCTTGTAAATCCACCCCCACCTCCTATCATGGCAGCATGGTATGCTCCCTTAATCCTTCCTGCACCCTTAGTCAATCTTCCACAACACTATCAGTCAAAAATACCATTTTATAATGCCATTAATGCTACTACTGCATCACAACATGTGGATAAGATGAATGACTACTTTGACAGAAATGAAATTGATGATGAATCTGTCAAACTTAGACTATTTTCTCAGAGTTTAGGGGGAGAAGTAAGAAAATGGTTTAAAGTCTTAACCCCTCACAGTATAAATGATCTCCAAGCTTTCCATCAGACATTCTTAAATAAATGGGAAGTAAGGAAGAATCCTCTCCAAATCCTTTCTGATTATAAAAATCTCCACAGAAACACTGGGGCAAGTGTACAAGCTTACTACACTAGATTTAACAGTGTGTATAATGCCCTTCCCCTAGACCTAAAACCTCCACAAGGCTCAGAGCTAAACAATTTTCCTGAATGATTTGATCCTAAGATGGCCTATCAACTGAGAGAGAGAGATCCTTTAACCCTTGAAGATATGCAAAAAGGGGCTCTTTCTGTGGAAGTAAACTTGATGGAGAAAAGAGAAAGAATGAAAAATGAGAAGAGAGTGTCTTTCAGAGAAGAATCCACCCCTTCCACATCCAGTTCAAAGATGGAAAAAATGATGGAGGAGATGATGAGGAAAATGAGCATTCTTGAGAGAGCATAAGCAAGCCAAAATCAAACTGCTCCTCAAAATAGAAATCAGAACCAAAATTAGAATTTTAGGAGAAACTAGCCTCAAAACAGACCAAGGGAATATGATCAACAGATCACTCCTCCCTTTCATCAAAACTATGTAAGTGAGGTTGAAGAAACAGATGAGTAAATAGAGGAAGATGATATCAACATGTTGGGAGTAGATAATGATGACTTTGAGGTTCATTATGATAGAAAACAAGGTCTATACACACCTTATGATGACAAAAGAGATGAGGATTAAAGCTATTATCAAGATATGGAGAATGTCATCATAGAGTCTCAAAAAGAGTATGACCTTCGAATTAAAAGCAATTAGGAAAATCCTAAAACCAAAACCTCTGAAAAATATTCACAAAACAGCACTGTAAATAAACCCAAAATTGTAAAACAAAAGGACACAACAATGGCTAGAAATTCTGATAAAGGTAAAGAGAAAGGCACTCAAAACAATCAAAAATAGAGTGAAGACCTTAGTAGTACTAATACCTCAGTTGGTACTCTTGTGAAAACAATTTTGTCAAATGTAAATAGAGAAAATCAGCAAATAGATTTTGCTGACAGAGTGGCAGTTAATAAGGTTGAGACAAGCACTTCAAAGAATTAGATCCCTTTCAGTTTGGAGAAGGAAATTTCAAGAATTAAAATCTCTATTCCCCTTACTGAGTTAGCTGCCCAGAATGTATATAGATCTCAAATTTTGAAGGCTTTTAACATAGAAGATAATAATGACACTGTCAATCTTAACGATGACCAACCAGAGCTTATTTTTGGTCCTAAGATTGAAGGTAGATATCAAGAGGGACCTATTCCTCCCTTTTACGTTATTTTAAATGTTCATGACAAAATTTTACATAACACTATGCATGATTCCGGGGCCTCTCACAATTTAATCCCCAAAGCTGTAATGGAGAGCCTAGGCCTTGAAATCACTCGACCTTACAAAGACCTTTACTCCTTTGACTCAAGCAGAGTGAAATGTTTAGGATTAATAAAAGACCTTTGTGTTAACTTAGCACAGATTCCAGCCAAATTTTTATTCATGGATATTGTTGTGGCCGATTTACCCCCAAATTATGGTATGCTATTATCTAGGTCTTGGGGAGCTAAGTTACAAGGGACTATGCAGATGGAAATGACCTATGCGACCATCCCTGTTTTCAATCAGACAAAAATACTTTACAGGGAGTCTCATATGTAGTACATGTTTACTAGCCAAGAAAGACCACAAAACTCTCCTTTGTATTCTGTAAATACATGTCTTAATTCATTTATCCTTTTTAACGATGAAACATTCAGTGAACAAGTCACTTTAATTGAATTAATGGCCGATAGAGAAGAGGAGGTAGACACCACAGAAGTGTCAAGGAAGTTTTTTGAACCCGTAAACTACAGCAAACAACACACAGGTCTTGAGCTACAAATCATGCATCCTTTTCTTTTAAACCTTGATAGTCAAGAAAGTAACCCTCAACGTAGTTAAAAACCTGAGGAGTTAAAAAAAATTCAACTAAGTGCTAACACTCAACAACAATCCGAAAGCACGATAGTTGCAAAGGACAGTAATCAAATGAATGAACTTGAAGCTATTCCTCTGTGGAGTATGAACTTTGACGGGTCCTGCACTAGGAGCAATGTTGGTGCAGGAGTTTGGAAACGCAACAATGAGAACAATCACACAGAAAGCCTTTCCTGTAGATTAAACTTCCAGTGTTCTAATAACATAGTGGAGTATGAATCCCTTCTTTTAGGCTTACATTTGTTGAAGAAGTTAGGAGCCAAAAGAATTAAAGTACATGGGGATTCAGAATTAATCATTAGGCAATTCAACAGGGAATATAGCACTAATCACCCCAGACTTAGAGCCTATCGGAACGATGTCGTGGATTTATTGAAAACGTTTGAGGAATCCCAATTGATTTTTGTCCCAAGAAGAAAGAATAACATGGCCCACAGTTTGGCCTTTGCTGCTACAACATGTTTAACACCATATGAAACCAAAGAATGTACAACTAAAATTAAATTTAGACCAGTTTTCCCTGATAACGAGAAATATTGGCAAGTGTTTGACGGAGACAAACAAATAAAAGAGTTCATGCAGTTCAGAAATGAATTTGAACTACCCAGTTCAGATTCAGATTATGAAACAGAATATTCTAATGAAGAAAATTTTCTTGATGAAGAAAAAAAGTCTCCTGAGCTTGTTGACATAAATATTTTATCTAGAAAACTTGAAAATAAAACAAAAGTGATTTCAGAGTTAGAAACAGAGGACTTAGAAACTCTGCAGTCCAAAGATCAGAGTTTGCCAAAGGGTCTGGCCCCTTTAGAAGAGTTGTTTGATTTCAACGATGTGGCCAAGAAGCCAAAACTGGAGCCTATATAAATTGAAGTTGAAGAGTGTAATATAGGCAATGAACTGAAATAAATGATGATTAAACTATCTAAAACTTTACCAGCTCACATTAAACTCAAATACATAGAGTTTTTTAAAGAATTTTCTGATATTTTTGCGAGTTATGAGGATCTAAAATCCTATGACACTAAAATAATTCAACACAAAATTCCTCTCAAGGAAAACCAAAAGCCATTTAAATAGAAGCTGTGCAGAATTATCCTTGTTCAGTTTCCCTTGGTGGAGAAGGAAATCAAGAAAATGTATGAAGCTGGTATTATTGTCCCTATTAGATATTCTGAGTGGGTGTCTAATCTGGTGTCATTTAGGAAGAAAACAGAAGATATTAGGCTTTGTATAGACTTTAGAGACTTAAACAAGGCTTCGCTGAAGGAAAACTACCCTTTACCCAAGATGGACCATATTTTACACAGGGTAGTTGATTCTAAAAGAATTTCTTTTCTTGATGGCTACTCAGGGTACAATCAAATTTTAGTTCACCCTGATGATCAATTAAAGACAGCCTTTACTACACCTTGGGGCACTTTCACACTTTCATGTATGTGAAAATGCCCTTTGGTCTAATGAATGTTGGTGCAACATTCCAAAGAGCCATGGACATAGCATTCTCGGAATAATTGGGCTACTTCATCGTTATTTACTTGGATGATGTCACTGTTTTTTCAAAGATAGATGAAGAGCACTTAGAACACTTGAGAACAATTTTCGGGAGATGCAGAAAGTTTGGGATATCATTAAACCCAAAGAAAATACTATTTGGTCTCCAAGAAGGTGAACTTCTTGGGCACATTATTTCAGAAGAGGGTATTAAGATAGATCCAAAGAGGATTGAGGCCATATTGCAAATCTCTCATCCTCAAAACATCAAGGAGTTACAATCTTTCATCGGAAAGACTAATTTCTTGAGAAGGTTCATACCTAACTTGGTTGAGCTCCTTAGGAACGTTACAAACACGCTGAAAAAGGAGCAAGGGGTTAAGTGGACCTTGGAAGCAAAGAAGTCCTTTGAGCTGGTGAAACAAGTGTTAACCAAAACACCGGTTCTAATAAGTCCTGATTTTTCAAAAGATTTTTATATTTTTTCATTTGCATCAAAACATACAATAGCTGATGTCCTATTATAGAAAAATCCACAGGGACAAGAGCAGCCTATTGCATTTTTTAGCAAGGCTTTGAGGGATGCCCCTCTGAATTACAACATTATGGAAAAGCAAGTTTTTGCTTCGGTCAAAGCTTTAAAAGACTTCAGAGTATACATCTTGCACTCACACATCATTGCCTTTGTCCCAAATTCAGTTGTGAAAGACATTCTAACGTAGGACCCAGATGGCAAGAAAGGTAAGTGGATAGTTTTTATACTTGAATACGATTTAGAGATCAAGCCCACTAAACTCATCAAAGACCAAGGTCTAGCTAGATTAATGGCTGAATCAAATTTTGAAGTTCTTGATATTAATATGATAAATGCTTTGGATGAACAAGAGGAAATCTTAACTCCCATTGTTGAAGACCATTTTATGAATTCCTCTTGGTATGCTGATATTCTTTATGTTTTTCTTAATTTGAGCACACCTCTCGGTTTATCAAAAACAAAGGCAAGGTTTCTAAAGTTAAAAATTGTAAACTACTACATTGTAGATAAATGTCTTTATTGGAAAAATGTAAGTGGAATATTGCCTAAATGTTTTCCTGAGTATGATGCAGAGAAGGTTAAGCACGAGTTCCATGAAGGAGAATGTGGAGGCCACCTCTACTAGAAGACAACAGCCAACAAAATCCTAAGGGCTGGTTACTATTGGCCCACTCTCTTTCTTGATGTACACAAGATGATCATTGCCTGTCATAAATTCCAACTTTTTGAAGGCAAAAGAAATTCGTTGCCTTTACCTCTGCATCCAATCACTATTGGAGCTCCTTTTCAACAGTGGGGACTTGACTTCATAGGAGAAATCCATCCACTATCATTTTCTCAACATAGATGGATTCTCACTACAACAGACTACTTCACCAAATGGATAGAAGCCATCCCCTCTAGGCAAGCCAATGATTCTGTCATCATAAAATTCATGGAGACTAATATCCTCTCTAGATTTGGCTATCCTAGAAATATGATCACTGATAATGTAGCAACATTTGGATCCAAGAAGTTGGTTGAATTCTGTCACAAATATCAGATAACATTAGGTCATTCCACGGCCTATTACTGTCAAGGTAATGGACTAGCAGAATCCTCAAACAAGATTTTGGTGAACATAATCAAGAATTTTCTGGAGGACAACAAGAAGTATTGGCACACAAATCTTGTGCATGCACTTTGGGCTGACAGATTGACATTGAAGAAATCTATTGGCATGTCACCCTAATAGATTGTATATGGTACTGATGCAATTTTTCCTACCAGCCTTGGTGTACCAGTTGTGAATTTGATTCAAGAGTTTCGATCTGAATACAATGACATGATCAGAAAGATAAATCAGACCATTCATCTTCAACAAACCAGAGAGAAGGTTTATAACAAAGCATTACAAAAGCAGGACAACATCAAAAAGCTTTTTGACAGAAGAACAAAGGCCAGCAATTTCAATGTTGGGGACAAAGTTTTAAAGTGGGACTCAAGGAGAGAAGACAAGGGCAAGCATGGTAAATTTGACAACTTATGGCTTGGCCCTTATCTCATTCATTCTGCTACTGGTAACAATGCCTTTTTCTTGCAGGAGTTGAATGGAGCTGAACTGTTTGGGGGTCCTGTCAATGGCAGGATGCTCAAACATTACTTCTCTTGATCCTATCATGTTTTTAAAGCATTTTTATCTTTTTTCTCATTATAAATATTCCATCCATCATTCCATTCAAAGTTAGAAAAATCAAAAATACAAAAACAATAGAAGAAAGAAAAGAGGGTAGATTGTAAAAACAATAAAGGTACAGCCCCATACCAAACAAGAGAAACAAATCTGAAAGTGTGCTAGCTTAAATTCCACTCCTGAAAAACACACTTCTAGTTAGTCATACAGCCTAATCATGACTAATTAGTTTTTAATTTCACTACTGATAGGTTAGTGAATTAGATTTTCCAAACAGTTTAATCTTCGCTTATCAATTAGGTAGTAGGCTAGAAAATAAAGGTTCAAACATGCTCAAAATCTGAACCTAAGTGTCCAAAAGAAGAATGACTCCTATATATTTTAATTTTGAGTCAAAAATTGAGGTAAACTGGTTCTAATCTGCTTAAAATATAAACCAGATAACAAGGACAGAACAACTCGAATAAACTCAAAATATAGAGCTAAAGAAAAGAGAAGGTCGTGCTTAGAAATTTCAGATCTTATGCCTTCCATTTTGATTTAATTTTCTGTAAAATAATATATATGTGAAACTTGTTTTTTATGCCATAGATCGGCAACAAGTTAGACTGTTCAATCCTGACTTGTATGCTTTTTAAATTTCTATTTTAGAAATTAGAGAATGAAAATCTATTAGACTGTTTAATCCTGACAGATAATAGATTAGGTAGAGAAGCATATGAACTCAACTGTTTAATCTGAGTTCATGGAGAAATAAGGAGTAGAATTAGATTAGTTTTTTTCCTTTCAAAAGAATAAAAATTTTGTAAAAGAGTTTTCCAATCCAAGTGTATTCTGAGAGAAGAAAAAATGTTAGATCAGTAGGATTGGGTAGGTAGAAAGCTTGTGTTGATGAAGATCCATTGTTTTTCATGGCTGCTAACATTTTTTAGAACAGAAAATATCATCCAAGTGAAGAAAAGGCAGCCCAATGGATGAGGCACTGATCAGCCCCCATAGAATGCAATTCTGAAGTTATTGATGCCTTCAAGAAGGCACCATCCCCAAGTGGAGCCACTGTTAGCCACCAATAAAATTTGTCATATCAAATGGTGGCTAAATCAATTTTTTTTTTAAGCCTTCAAGAAACAATTTTTATTGCAAAAAATTGTTATCTCTTGAAGCCTTATAAATATATCTTATCCTCTGTTTAAATCTTCACTGTTGTTTCCCCTCTTAAATTCTGAAATTTTGTTGCTTTCCATGAAGAAAATACTGCTGCAAAACTCCATTTTTCCCCTCCCTCCACTCAAAACTAACCTTCATTTTATTCCCTTTTTTCCCCATGAAATTCCTCTATTTTCCATTTTTTCCCCTTTCCCCTTCATGAAAATCCCTTTATAAGGTTTGAAAATCCTTTTTGAACCTTACTGAAACCCCCAAATCCATTGAAAAACCTTGAAAAAATCATAAAAAATAATTTTTTTTAACTATGGACCTAAGCCCCTTTGGGCTAAGTCCTAAACCACTTCCCCACATGTGCCCTAGCGCTAGAACCAAGCGCTCATAGTCTCGAGCGCTTATCGCATCAGAAGCAATTAGCAAGCGCAATTTTTTGTGTTATATGAAACCTCTAATCCGATGAGCCCCTTTGTATTTAACCCCCGATCCCTTATTTCATTTGCATAACCTTGGGCCCGCAATCGGGCACTTAAACTTATGATTGAAACCCTGTTCGATCATATTTTTCCTTTGTATATTCACAAAAACCCATTTTCCTATGTTTTTTATAAACTCGCTGGTGCAATGTTTTGAATGATAAGAATCATTTATCCAAAGGCCGATTGATAGTCTAAAAGATCTCGCATAGGAGATTTTCTAAATGGGTAGATTGAAAAGGCCCACACCATTGTCCCGATGCCGATTGGCCCTTTTTGTATATAAGCCTCGGGCCTTTGCTTTCCATATAAACCAGCAGCCCTGCATTCGGGCGCCTAACCTTATATATAACTCGCCCCAAAGCTGTTAAACCTTTTTTTTTCATTAAAATTTGGGTTTTCGTTTGTTTTAAATGGTTTCTGCCAATTCATGTTTTAAACAAATCCCAACCATTGAGCTTGAACCAATAAAAAATTGGGAGAATCTCGCATCGGGATATTTCATTTGGCACATTTTATATTCACCACCTCCGATTGGTTGCCTCCCGATTCATTTCCCGCCATCGATCTAATATACAGATCGAATGTCTACAGCCCATCGCATCGGTGCTCCCCTGTCCATTACCCTCGCTGATCGCAAAAGCTCCAACTACATCTAGGCCATCCACGTGTCAAGATATGACGGCCTAGATTGCACCCCTCGACCTTTGTTAAAAACATGCAGCCCCGCTTTATAATGTTTTTCAAGCAGATCTCAGTCGTTGATCTCTATAGATCAATGAGTCATATTTACCCTTTCTCCGCTTTGTATATTGTTCCATTTAAACCCAGATTAAATCTCCATCGTTGATCCTTTACATCTAATGGCCTAGATTAATCCCAACAAGCCCGACTCTTGTGGGTCCTGCCTTCCTCAGATTTAATCTCAGTCGTCCAATCCTTCATCCAACGGCTCAGATTGAAACCACCCCACCTCCTTCCGCCCACGCATCTATCCAATATCACTCTCACTTCCCACCGTCGGATCTGAGATCTGAAGGTAATTATGCGGATTACTGGATTGTTTGTCTCTTCAATTATCTTTAATATGAGCTTGTCGAAAGAGGTTTATGGTGAGCCCTGCCCTTTGTTTGGTTTTAAACAGTTGCTTAAAAGGTTTTTCTTGTTTGGACAGACTATAAATCCTAGTTGAAATTATTATCTGTTTCCACCCCTCCAACACTTTTATTGTTTCCATCCCATCATTTAATCTCAAATATCTTGTGATATAGATGACTTTCCCCTTGGATCACGCTTGAAATTTTTGCTCAATTAAACCCTTTTATGACTCCATAGCCCAATGGACTAAAAACCAGCATTATATCTATCTTTTTAGCCAAAGATTGTTCTTATTGCTTACAACTTCACACCTTTGAAACTCTTCCCATTTAAGACTTTCCACTCAACTAATAATAAAGGTAAGAACAAGGGAAAAGGAAAAACCATATCTGATAACCCTAAACAAGATTCCAATAAGCCATTTGTTGATGACGCTTCCAAATGCAGACCTAAATATCCTTGTTTGATATGTGATGACGATCATTACACCAAAGGCTTGTCCTTGGGGTGCTGAATTTTCCCATGTCTTGAAGGGTGCACCCCGAGACTTCAGTTGTCTTGAAAGAGCCATTTCCCTCTTAGCAAATGCAAATGGTCGATCAACCCTCTACGTCTAGAAACTCCAAAGTCTTTATGGCTGGCACATAACCTTTTTTTGTCACCACGTGATCGAAATTTTATCCAAATCCATCAAAATATCCTATGGAACAGGATGCCACATGTTGTGGATGATTTTTTCACCCCCCTAGAGACAGTCTAGAGTTGCCATAGACCAGTGCCTAGGACATCTTAATATAGCAAGGAGCTCTTCATATAGCTTGGGTTGTCAGTCCAAAATCTCTCTTACTATCTCTTGTAAAACAAGGAAAATAATTTAAACGGGACCAATCTCTCTCAGAAGCTGATACAAAGAGAATAATATTGTAGGAGCATCATGTAAAACTCCAATACAAAGGCATCAGACAGTTAAGAGACAACTTACTGTAAAGAGGGCCAATTCAAGTAATATATCACAGAAATCAAATATCAGGAGTGAGTGCAGTGAGGAAACATAGAGAAGATATTAGTTAACATGAGACTGATACCCAGATACACAATAGAACCATATAAGGGCATATTAATTTATGAATCCTTATATGACAATGGCGTTTTAAAAGCACCCTCCTCAAGCAACTAATATAGCAGAAAACATGGATGAGGTGAACTTGGAACAGTATATCATGACTAGGCCTATTTAAAGCGCTTGACTAATTCCAAAAAGGGCACCAACAAGGATGAATCCTTACTACAAACTAGTGAGCCACTCGCATTCTAGAACATGATACAAGAAGATAAATAGCATGAAAGAGATATTGTATTAACACATAAGAGAAATTACATACTATGAGATACCAAAGACCAGAATCCTCATTACAGTTATAACTCCTCCTCACTGAGACCCTACGGGCTCTGAACCTTCATACAGGAATATTACAAAATGTATATAAAAGCCTTTTCACTGCACAGTTTGCTGATAGAAATCTAGAACCCTTACAATGCCTTTTCTTCTAGGTTTTATAGATGAGATAGAGAATTCTAGAGGAGCAGGTAGATAGAAATCATTTAATAACTTATTTTGAATCAAATGGCGGAAAACATTCGCGCCCACACTGTGAAACGACTGAACATAAATGACTGTACTTTACAATTTATTTCTAGAAATGAATGCTGAAAATGAAAATCTGCTTATATACAAGACATAAATAATAAAATATGTAAACATTCGGCTCTTTTCTGGAGGAGGAAGATCTGCGGCAATAAAACCTTGAGGCGCCTGTTTCTGTACATGGTACTTTTGATCTTTAGTTCTTGGATTTAAATTTGAAACCTTTTTCGAGCTGGACCCTGAATTCATTGTTTCTTCATTAATAATCTGTTGCTGCATTAATGTTTCCATCCGCCCAAATGCGCCCCTTTTGAATTTCTCTGGAGAGTTCCATAGATCGAAGTACCCTTCTTTAATGGAGGTGACATCATAGTGACTTTCGGATCCTTTCCGCCAATTTTGTTCCCACCACAAGCTCCTGCAAAAACAAAAGCCTGTTGAATAAAACTAATCACAGAGATAAAGGACAAAGTGAGGCTAACGGAAGTGGTGGCATAGATATGAGAGGATGATGGAATGACGCGGGGTGGAGACTTAAAAAAAAAACGCTGAGGTGTGACACATAACCGAAATATGTGAACAATGGAGGAAAAGTGGATGACATGTAGGCAAACAACGAAAAATGGCGGAAGAACGTTGATGGTACGAAAACTTTGAAGATTAACTTTTGGGGGAAGTTACAAAGGGAAGACATAACAAAGCAACGGAGCAAAGGCTTTGGAGGTGGGACCCGGAGCACATATCGCAAAATCGCAAGAGGAGAAAATGCGATGGAGGGAATGATGGAATAACAAAATTCCACGCTCTGCGCTATGCGATGGGCGTGGTCAGTCGAGCACGGATCGCAAAAAAAAAAAGTGCGATGACGGGGGGTAGCGCTAATGGGAAACTGCGCTTTGCGCTTGCGATGGGGGGAAGAATGCGATGGAGGGGAATTGTGATCGTGCGATAAATGCTCAAAGGGGCAGCGCTTGGCTATATGGAAGAAAGGAGGCGCGGGGCTAGGAGAGAAAGAGGCTAGGCTTTATATAACCTTTTCCGGTGGACTTTAGCCCTTCTTCAATGTATTTCCGGTGCGGGAAAGGGCAGCGATAAAGGGAAAAGAGGAGGCTTTGGCCGAAATTTGAATGGAGGGGCTGACTTGTACAACACCACAGATAACCCTTCCTCTTCCATACCTCTTAGTTCCGGTCCTCTCCAGATTGAGAGACCTAGTAGTGATTCCATTGTCTAACCACCTCGAAAGCGTTTTCTTCGGAAGTCATATTATAATCCAAATGCAAGAGCTGCTCAACACTATAATATTGTAGAGGATGTATCTCAAGCACCCTAGGTGATGTCAGTATTAGAATTCCTTTAGTCATTTCCATCACAATGGAAGGCACTATTATCTGCCATTGGAGGGATTGATCCGATGGATTCCAACCTCATTACTTTCGATATTGAGAACTTTGTTCCTCGTCTCCCATCTTAGGTGGATTTTTTTATTCAAGTCACCGTAATGGGGAAATCCATTCATAGGAATTTCGTTGATGAAGGCACTTCAACCTACATCATGTCTATCACTTTTTGGAAAGTTGTTGCCTCTACTTCATTGAGTCATTCACTGAACACTTTGGAAGCTTTCGATGGTAGAGGTTCTTGACCATACGGTATTCTCGAATATTTTCCCATCCTCTTGGAGGGAAAGACAATGAACCTGGAAGTGGAGGTGGTGGATGCCAACCTGAATTACAAACTCCTTCTTGTATGCAGTTGGACTTGTGTGATGGTTTGCATGGTCTCAACCCTCTTCTGTGTTCTCCTCTTTCCTCATCAAGGGACTATTGTGACTGTCGATCATCTCACTTTCTTTTCCTCTGATTCTTCAACTGGAAAAATTTGATGCTTTAAATAAAGCCCTCATCAATGCTCCTTTATTGCATCCTCCTAATGATCATCGTGATTACTTCCTGCATTTTCCGCCGCGGATAGAAATATTAGTATGGTATTTGTTCAGGATGGTTTAGCCTTTACTATTTGAGCCACAATCTCTTCGATGCCGAGACCCATTATTCTCATGTAAAGAAACTCGCATTGGTTGTTGTTCATTCTATTCAGCATTTTCACTATTAAATTCTCCTTCATAAAACTATGGTGATTTCCGACTACAACCCTTCGAGTTACATTCTTACACGTCAGTTTCTTGGGGGAAAATACTTGAAATGGATTTTTATTCTCCAAGAGTTTGACTTAGAGTTTGCTACATCCAAGTCTAATAAATCACTTGTATTTTTTGAGTTGATCTGCGATCTTCCTGCTACGGATGATCCCACTCCCCTTGAAGAATCAATTCCAGATGAACTTCTCTTTCTCATCAGTACTCTTGACCCTTGGTATGGAGATATTATCGTTTATCTCCAGACCCAAACCTTTCGACCAGAGCTATCCCACTCTGAAATATGGTGGATTCTATACCAATCCCAACCCTACCGTATTATTGGAGATACTTTGTATCACATTGGTGTTTATTTTTTCCTCCGTAAATTCTTGACTATAAATGAAGCTGAGAAAGTTATTAATGACTACCACTCCAGGGCCTGTGGTGGTCATATGTCTTATTATTCTACCGCTCAAAAAAATACTTCGAGCCGGATATTTTTGGCCATATATTTTTAAAGATTTCATTATTTCCATTCGAAAATTTCATGATTTCCAAATCTATTCTCGGAAACTACGCGCCCTACCCTCACCCTTTCACCCAGTTATGAGCATCGGGCCGTTTTCAAAATGGGGCATCGATTTCATGACTTTTAACCCTCACTCAGTCAAGGGGCATGGTTATATTATCACTGTCGTCGATTATTTTACAAAGTGGGTCGAGGCGATGCCTACATATGATAATGAAGGTCAAATGCGGCACAATTCCTATTTAATCACGTCATAGCTCAGTTTGGTTTCCTGAAAACCATTTTCACTAATCATGGCTCTCATTTTTGAAATCATATGATGACATATCTTACTGCTCAGCTGGGGCTACACCATGATAGCTCCACTCCTTACTATCCATAGGAAAATGGCCAAGTTGAATTTGTTAATAAGGTTTTGGTAACAATGCTTCAGTGAACCATTGGGAGACACAAATGGGATTGGCATATCATGCTTTTCTTAGCTCTATGGACTTACCGGACTTCCATTAAGACTGCTACTGGATTTACACCATTTCAATTGGTATATGGTCTGGAAGCCACACTCCTGATCGAGTGTGAAATCCATTCTATGAAGCTATCCATCGAGCTACTTCCTGATACTTCGCTAGAAGAGGAACATTTTAGTTACCTCGAGCGTCTCGATGAGACTCGAAGACTTGCTAATTTAGTCATTGAAGCACAAAAAAAATGAGCTAAGGCTTAGTATGAAAAATCTATCGATCCTCACATTTTCTCCGAAGGTGACTTGGTCCTGCTTTATGATCAAGCCCACGATAAAGTGGGAGTCGAGAAGTTCAAGCCAATGTGGCATGGGCCCTATATTTTCCAGTGTGTATTGGAAAGAGGTGCTTATGAGCTAGTATATTATGAAGGTAATCAGTTGGCTGAGCCTCGAAATGGGCTCTATCGGAAGAAGTATTATGCTTAACCGTAATTATGGTAATTTGTACATTAGCGTTTTATTCATTAGAGTTCTTTTTAGATTTTTTTGCGTGATTTTTTACATTGCAGACATGTGTCCTCTACTTTCCTAGTGTTCCATTTCGTTTTCAGATGTCATCGAACCATTATATCGATTTCGCAGATGGTGCTTGTTGTAGCACAAAGATCTTATCTTCCACATCATGGGCACTTTTTGCCCCTGATAGCGAGTTGAATAATCTACAAGGTATTTGTTTGGATCAAACAAATAATAATATTGTCGAATATAGTGTAGTTATCGAGCTATTGTCAGATGAAATTGATCTCGGTATTAGAGATTTGGCTATCAAATTAGACTCACAACTGGTTGTGTTACAATTAAATGGCCATTATTCAGTAAGAAACCCTCAAATTTTGTGCATGTATTTATGTGTTCGATTATTGGAAAGGAATTTTGATTACATTACATATGAACACATTCCAAGAAATTTGAATTCATTAACAGATACATTAGCAAATTATGTATTAGATAGACATCTGCACAACATGTAAAAAACAAATACATCATCGTGATACATGAACACTTAGTAGTCGTAGAAACATGCATATATATATATATATATATATATATATATATATTGAGTCTATCAAGTGTGTTACATCAAAAATATTAAAAACTATGTGTTTTGTGACACAAATAGCTTTGTGAGAATACATTAGTAAAAAAATATAGACTAAAGGAAAATATAGACTAAAGGCTACTATCCGCCCACATGGTTCTCATGATAGAATGTGACTACTCAGATGACTCGCCAAAGTAACTGATGCAGTCTGCATGGGACCCAAATTGTATATCTCTGGTAGCATAGCTAAATCTCGTCAAATGTTGAGTACTGTAGGATGCCTCTAGTGAGACCTGCCAGGTTATGCTCCCCCTCTGTTAATGGGTCTACTCCCTCATCATAGGGAGCATCCTCGATTTGGTGAGCTCTCATCCTTGCAATTAGGGACATACTGGTTGGTCTCTTGGGTCCAACATCTATAAAAACATCATAATTTTAGATCTCATAATACATGAAAAAAATATAAAAATGTAAAAAATTCTAAAAAACAATTCTTTACATGCATCGGACCACTATGCACCCAGCAGAAGTGGTATATCTATATCTCGTTTGAAATCGGTGCATGAATATGCATATTTATCCAACACGATCAGTTGATGATGCAGCCAGCTGAAAAAAGTTTTCAAAAAATGAATCTATTGACCACCTCTCTCACATGTCATAATCTCGCACCACCTTAGCAGCCTCGGATCCCTTAGCTCTGGATCATATATCTCTAACCACTGGTACTGAAACAAATGAACTCTCTCCAAGAAGAATGTAACTAGGATGGATCCATATCTAAACGGTTTCAATCATCATATCTTGCACTTGGTTAGTTGGCTCTTCACATTGGCCAAAAACCCCTTGCACTATTTAAACATTATGGGAGCTAGAAAATCCACCACATACTGGAATTGGGACTTCGTTTCTTCAAGCAATGCCTGGGCTCTGGCTACTTAGGCCATATAATGAAATATTTTCTACAATGGTATATTTGTGATGGTTATTATATCTACCTTCCTGTTGTTAGTCTTTCTAGCCCTTAGACAATGTCTTCAGATGACCATGATAGTTATATCCCCTTCAGCGCGAGCTCTAGAGATTCGGATTCTTTCCCATTTCCTAGACAACCCTATAATGAAGTAGATTTCCATGACTTCTAACCAAATTTATTGATCCCCAATTATGAAAACTTGGCGATCCACATCCCATATTCCAATCAAATACTCAAGCAGCTCCAGCTGAGCTCTTAGCACTGAAGCCTGGAATAATTTCAGCAATCCACAATTCCTTAGTGCATTTATGCAATTTTGGTCCTAGAGAGCTTGGTGATGTTCCACCTCATGGCCTCTCTCTTTCCATTCGATCACCATCTTCACTTAAAACACCTACAAAACATGTTTGAATGGCATTTTAGGAGCTTTCATTGGAGTAGTTTTTCAAATGAATTATTTAAAATGGATGATTTTATTATTCTAAATTCTTCCTCATGGTCAACGCGCCTATCAGAATTAGAAAGGCGTTGATGGCCTGCAACCCTGATGGGCTAAGAGTGATCGACGCAGGTCCGATAGGTCGAACTTGCGTTGATTGCCAGCGAAAATAAAACTTGAAATTCACCCCCCAAAACAAAAATTTCTAAGCTAAAACACTTAAGAATGGAATTAAATCAAAGAGAAAAGTTTGAGCTCTTACCTGTAGTTGGTAGATTATCGAACGGTGTCCTGGATCGGGATTACCACTGATATGAAGTTTGAAGGAAAAAAGGGGTAAAATGCACTTTCACAATTTACTCAAAATACGATGGTTAAAATGATTTACTTTTTGTCTATTTATAGATTTTTGAAGATATTTTGACCATTATTTTATTATTTTTCCTCGATCTTAGTGATTTTTATCGTTTTTTGTAGCAACGGGATCATTTATACTGACGGTGATTATTTCTGATGTGACGAGTTTTATTTTATCTCTTTTTCGGACTTGGTAAAAATAAACGAAAAAAGAACCCCCCTGGAGTCATCTTTCAGCTCTTTTCTAACTCTCAAAAAATGAAAACATTTTCAAGTACTTGTCTTTTTCAAACACGTTAAAGTAAATGAATTGACGTGGTATCAATATAATTTTACCCCTTTTCTGGGTTGAGATTAACTACTTACGAAAAAGGAATACCTTGACCAAACATGGTCAGGAGGTTCTCTCGGAAATTATTTTCTACCTTTTTCGGATTCGAGATATTATTTACAAAAAAAGACATGGTGGAGTTCTCTTTCCTGTTTCTTTTCAAACTCCCTAAACATGAAAAATAGACTGAGTTACTCTTCCTTGAAACTCATTAAAAATTAACGGCGAAATACTTCTCACCGTGACAATACCAAGTTCCTCCTTCATAGGGCTCGTTAAAATTACTAGGATGGATTCTTTAAAAGAATGAACTTACACGCCTGTATATGCTATCCTCTTCACACTTGCTATCAAAAATAAAGAGGTAATTTTTAACAATAACGGGGGAAAATTGAAAGTGGAACATCTGATGTGTTTTGGGAAGCTCGTCACTCTTGGACATGACACTCATCTACATTTCATGTTGGGTTGGGGATATCCTTCTTTCGTAATTTTTCCTCTTGGGTTTGGGAAATCCATTTGCCTCTCTTTTGATCACCATTTCTGTCATCATGACCTCTGATCCTATTTGAGTCGAATGTTTCCACACTCCGGAGTTGTGTCACCAATATGTTCAAGAGAAGTCCTTTTTGTCAAATTCAAACCTCCTCTGCTTATTTGAACCTCTCTGTAACAATCCTGAATCACTCCTATTATCTTGGGATATACATTGTTTCGTGTCGATGATGTGGGAATCATTATGGCCCTCATTCAACGAATCACTTCCTATCGACTTCAGCTCATTATCCAAGAAGATGGTTTAGGAACTCCTTTTTAGTACCTTAGAGCTTGCATGCCTCAATGGTAATCTCTTCATATTCGACGGCAGGTTCACATCATTGGCCTTCAATCAGATATTCTACAAGTGTTCAACTTCAACTCCTTTATTCACACTTGTAGATTTTATTGTTGTACCTTGAGGTCTATCCTCATTATTGGTGGTTTCTCTCGTGCATGTTAACGGTTCTCATCATTGATCGATAATCAGGTAGCTTCTACCATGTTCAACATCATAACATCTATTCACATGGCTAGATTCATACATTGGGTAGATTGAGATCGAGACGAAGACCCTCGATCATATTTTCCATTATCCATGCTACATGGAGTTATTGAGTATTCATGATTGTACACATGATCTTGTCTATACAGATGGTTGTGTCCATTTTTTGGATCTATTTCCATGATCTCATTCAGGCGGATGGCTGCAATGATGTCGTGATTTCATGTGTTATTTGATGCCTAGTCCATACACATGTTGTTAGGAATATTCATATTAGAGATGTCATATATTGTATCATGCTTGATTTGGTAGGTTTCTTGGTGGTATTTTGAGTTCTTTGCCTTGGTTCATAAAGCATTTCAACCATCATCCCTCATTCTACCTTCATGATTTAGGGGGCATCTATTACATATTAATTTGTCACCCTGATCACTTCCCATTCCTGATCCTGGAGTACCATGTGAAGAATCCTCTATAGTATATCCACCTGGGAAAAATACATAAAGACATCCTCTAAATACTAAAAGAAAGCTGCCTTGAAATATCATTGAAGAAACTTAGCTAAAACCCTAAATTTATGGGTCAGCGTGCATCTCTAGTTTCATGCCCATGCTGATGGCAGGTTGACAGTTCTAGCCTAGTGCTGTCAACACTCTTTTGACTGAGAAAACCATGTTGAACCCTTTCTGGAAAGGTTTCCTCAAATGGAGGAGAAGCTTTGACCTCTAGAAGTTTCTAGGACAACGAGCTAGATGTTATTCAGTGGAGATAGGGTTGAGCTCTCTCATTTAGAGAATTTTATATTATCAATGGGGGATTATCCCTTGAAAAGTGGACCTTCCTCCTTCTTTCATGGGCTCCTAACTCCCTCTCCCTTCCTATAAATTGATCCCCATCCTTCCACTACTGGTTAGTCATTATTGGGTTGGTCTAATCATTAATTTTCCTTTGCATCCATATATTTTGATAACACCTAATCTATCTGGGAGAAGGAGTGCTTTAATAGCTTCGGTGAAGGACTTAGGCATCACCAAAGGGAGGCCTCTAACATCAAGGCCATGGTTGTAAGTTCTATCTTTCATATTTATTAATAAAAAATCTAGTGTTTTCTTTCTATATTTGTCTAATATTTTATACAAACGGTCTAATGTTCCTTGATCTATTAGATAGCTTATTTTCAATGTATGTTTTGTATTGGATTACGTTTTTTAATGTCTCTTGTTCTCCTGCCAGTAATCATACACAACTAGTAGCGAGGAGCGAGCCTGAGGGACTATGGATCGAGGCCATCATCAAAGGATTCGAGCATACCATTAGGAAGAGGTAGGCATATTCCTTTTCCCATGTTGTCTTGAATATTAGTTAATAAATCTTGATTAGATAGTCTCTTAAGTTTATAGACCCACTCTAGGGCTAGAGATATCAACTTTGTCCGTAAAGGCGATTTATCTTCACAACATGGTCTGGTGATATAGCATATTGTACCAGTGATTCCTAGGTATGTGTGAGATGTTCTTGACCTCATGACAGGGTGGCTCTTCAAGTAGCCCCCCACATGCCCAGATGTCCATAGATTTTGATCCAACCTCAGATGTAGTTCCACAAATTTAATGGGTTCGATTTCAACTAGTTGCAATGCCCACCACATGCATGTCTCCTTCAAATAATCCATTCAAATCTTCAAATCCCTTTCTTGTTCAATAGGGACTCTTTGTTTGCAATTTTCCCTCACCATGTCATCTTGAGGAGAATTATGTCTCATGTACTCAAATGATATTGTATTTAGTCGTTGCCTTTTTTTTTCCAAGCACATTATGTATATGGGATTCTTGTATTATTTTATGGCACATTGATACTAGCATATTATTGGCTTGATGGGGCCTAGACCCAGGTTCAAAGTGACTACACAGTCCAAAAATACCCACTATTATCGGCCCTTTTGGCAACGATCTACTTGCGCGAATTGAAGTGTCACTCGAGGAAATATAGGGGGATCTTAGAACCAGATTTATGCATCCAAAGGGATACTGAACTGTGGATTTAAGGATTTTCCTTCTTTATAGAGCTTCACAGGTCACCTATACCAAGAACATGAGAGATGTTCAACACAACTGCTAAACTCACTAACAGACTGTGTGACCTTACTTATTCATGCATTAAACAAAGTAAATAACCATAAAAAATATTGTGCTATTCAATTACATATCTAAACCCTTATTCAACATAGATATTCAAAACAACAAGTAAAAATTAAACACATCAATAGATCTTTCTCAATAGCTTTTCATTAACAGTCAGATAATCTCTTTACATCCACTTTCCACCCTACGCACACAGCTGCAGGAGCCTTTCCTCTAACCCAAACACAGACTCGAACTCAATACAATATTACATCCAAATGCATCATTCAAGTCTATTCTGCTATATCTATGACTTTTGTCTAGACTCCTTATATAGATTTGGATTTTACAATGCCATGGTCTCAAACCATGGATGGATTCCAACGTTCACAAAAAATCCCATCCCATTACATAATAAGGGGCTTTGACCCAAAGCCCCTAAGACTCAAAAACAGACTTCACGCTATGTGCTCTGCTCCTTGATCTGTGGAGTCTTCTCTACTACTTTCTTCAGGGAGATCATAGCTCCAACAAGCCCCCAACATAAAACGGTGACTCGTCCCGAGTCACAATGGTGGTGCACCCTCAATCTTAGCTTCGATGCCACTCAAGGAATCCTTCAATGATTAACTCCTTCGGCACACTATTGCTCAAATTGGCTAGCCATGCTCACTTGAGCCACACTCTCCTGAAGCTCGCTCGCTTAAATAATTCTCATCTGTATCTGAATTTCATATATAGTCGCATGCCCCCTTTTAACTGTGTGGAGCATTAAGACTCTTCGTCAGCCATATAGTCATTATGAACATTAAGGGACAGACTTGGATTTTTACAATTTAAATCTGCTGCTATTAATTCAACTAAGGAATAATTCTCCATTTAGCTTTGCGAGCTGAACTGTGCCTCCTTCTGTGACATGCCTGGCAATATATGGACCCAACTAGTGCATCTGTAGTTTTCCCAGGAACTTTGCAAACTTATTGTCATACAAAGGAACAAACTCACCATCCTTGAATGTCTTGTGCTTAATGTGTCGGTCATGCCAAGATTTCTCTCGCTCCTTATGAACCTGTGGATGGAATCTGTTCGTGTCTGTCAGTCACCACTGATCAAATGCACTCTTTCAAGGTTAGTTTATAGGGTCATAGGTCAAATTTTATAGTTTCAAATAAGTTTTCAAATAAAATTCGTAATTGGTTGTTGTTTAGGTCATGCTACTCCCTCCATTCACTCATGGTCACCATCACTCATACCGACCAAGTCTTCATTTGAGTGTCTAGGGTCATGAATCAATTAATATGACATCATTTAGGTCATGGTCTAGGATTACATTTGACGTTCCATCATAATACCAATCATGTCACAAAAGAAACACAATACTCATTTTCACCACTAAAATCACCTTCAGTGGGAGTTATAAAGATAGGAAATAAAGTAAAAGGAAAATTGTCCTTTTTCAAAGAAGTATGCTACATGATCAACTTTTTTCAAAAGAAAATTTTCTCAAAGTACAATATGATTTCACTAAAGAAAAAAAGCAAAGTTTGTGAGTTATAAAGGGAAATGAAGCTTTTTTATTTCATTTCATCCTTTGGTTTTCAAAATATCTCCTCTATCATGCTCATAGTTCTCCACAGCCATCCAAATATCGCTACGTTTCTGCTCCTCACTACACTTCTAGGGCTACCACGCTATGCTTCTGGAAGTTTACTACACTTTTGGCATCCAAGCACCAAAAATCCATCAGAAGGGTTAGTTCATCATTTCTAAAGTTTCATGTGCTTCCAAACCAATAATTGGACATCCCTCACCTTTCATTCAATTTAATTTCTTCATCAAAGGGTGGATTCCCTCTTCTATTGTTTTCAACTACGTTTTTGGTTTCATTGATGTTTGGCTTGCTTCAGTTGGAAAACCCCTAGTTTCATTACCTAATAACCTTCACACATAACTCATATACCTTACTAAATTAATCCATATCATTCATACCTTTCATAACTCCCATTTTCACTCAAACCCTAGTTCTCACTACATTTTTGCAAAGAAACTAGGTAAACTCTGTGTTTTGACCCTTTTTCCCATACCCATTTCCAAAATTTTCATTTGCATTGTGTTGATAACTCACCACCCTATCTCCCAAAAATTTTATGGATTTTTCCCTAAGTTCATTCCATCTCATCATTGTCCCTAAACCCACTACATCATTATCCCCTATTTTCCTAATTTTCACCTTCCATTTCCTTCACAACAAGCTAGGGTTTTCTTTTGTTGACAAACATCATGGAAGGAGAGAAGAGAAAGTCCAATAAGGGAGGTCATTATTCTAGGTTTCAGCCATCCATTTTTTATAATATCAATGTTTCTCCCTATGTTAAGAAATCTTTTGAAGACACTGGTTGTTTAAGGTTTTCTGAAAGAGATCAAGAGGTAGGTTTTCATGCTCAATTGACAAGCCTTTTTTCCACCAGCTGCAAGAGAGATAAGGCCAGCATAGCAGGGACTAATTTTACTATATCAACAGATAATATCACCTCAGTAACAGTTATCCTGAATCATGGAGAAATCTAGTTTAGAGGGATGGATTTGGACATTGAGAACTATAAAATTTTCTTAAAACTTCATTACAAAGATGCTCCTGAACACATCTTTCCCTTTAGGAATTTACTTGAAAGGTATGCCCCTTTGATGAAGTTGATCATGAATAATTTTACATGTGAAGGGATGTTCCCAATATTGTACCAGTACCACATAACACTATTGATGCATTTCACTTCCACCAAGCCACTCAATTTGCCTCATTATCTATTCAGAAGTCTGGTCAAACATTAGGGGAATTTTGAGGTCTAAAATGGGCCTCCTAAGAAAAATGTAGAACAAAATTAAACTTTATAAGAACCAACAGGATTCAAGAAGATGATGTCAACCATGGGGGATGATTCACCATTTTTTAAGTAAAGAAGTAAAAATAATAATAAAATAATAAAACTACTTTTTCAACTCGTATTTTCAACTTATCCTCCTACGATTTTACTCAAATTTCGAGTGGGAGTACTCTTTGGATGAAAAATTTAATTCCTCATCCAAGGAGTACCCAAAATGAGAAATACATGAAAAAACGTGTTTGCAATCATGTTTTTCATGTATTTCTCATTTTTCAAGTAGCGAAGTCCATCAAAAGTATGAAACATGGGTACTCTTTGGATGAGAAATAAAAACTTTCATCCAACAAGTGTTTCAACTCAAAATTTGAGTAAAACCATACGGAGATAAGTTGAAAATACGAATTGAAAATATGGTTTTTCCTTTTTTCCCTCCAAAATTTGATGATGCAAAAAAATATTATTTTATTATTTCCACTATTATTTTATAATTTCCTTAGGAGGCCCATTTGAGACCTCAAAATTCCCCTAATGATGACTGAAAAAGTACAAAGTAAAGGCAAGGATCACCAAACTAATTTGTTCCACCATGGTTTGGTCAAGGTTATAGTATTACATAAGCTCTCAGAAATCAATATGTCTTGGGAAAAATTCATGAATTCAGTTGCTTCTATGCCCACTATTAGTCCACCTATCATTCAGAGCATACCATCAACATCATCAAAGCCACAGGAGGTTATCTCTTCAAGTGGACTAGGAGAGGTTCCAAAGACGCCAAGGGCTGAAGTCACTCAAACTTATGATAAGGGTAAAAGTATGGTGTTTTCTTATATTATAACCAAAGGTGTACTTTCACCTGAACCTATAGTTGAGCAAGTATTAGGAGAAACCATGGAGAAGCTACCTATGCATGAGAGTGAGTCACACTTGCAACAACATAAAGAGAAATCACCTTTGGAGGTTGACATGGCAGAGCAGGTGGAAAACAAATCAGCTAGGGAGATAATCAGGGAAAAATATGCGGAGATAGCAGAGCTCAAAGATTGTCTGTCAAGGGAAATTTTCATCATAACACTCCTATAACAAGAAAACATGCAATTGAATGTGAACAATTGCTCCTAAGAAAACCAAAGGCAGACCTTGAGGCAAACAAATGGTAAGGGAAAATAAGTGATAGAGGTTGATCAGTTTGAAGACAAGGAGGCTAAGAGAAAGCCAAGAAGGCCAAGAACAAGAGGATTAAACGGGAAAAAATAAAAAGAAACAAAGTTATCTCCTCCATTAGGTCAACAAAGTTTTGATGATTACAATAACCTCCAAAGGCACATGGCGAGACCTATTTCACCAGGAACCAAATTGCCAAAACTAGGCTTAAGAATTTGAAGAAAAAATTAAAGAAACCCTAACTAAGCTAAAGAAGATGGACAACTTTGATTTGCTGGATGAGGCATCCCTAGCTATCTAGATCATCATTCAAGGATGTCATGGACCAAAATTTAGTAATTTTTGACCTTTTTTGGTATTTTTTGTGATTTTTGGAAAATTCTAGAAATTTCACTCTTGCAGAAGCATAGCGTGGCCACGCGACGCTTTTCCTTAGAAGTTACAATGGGGGTTTTCTTTACATGGTTGGATTCCTCTTGAAGTGTACATTCCAAATATGGTTTTATTTTCCATGACGCTTTTCCTCAGAAGGTCCAATGGGGGTTTTCTTTACATGGTTGGATTCCTCTTGAAGTGTACATTCAAAATCTGGTTTTATTTTTTCATGACACCTTCTAATTTTGAAGAAAAACTCAAAAAACACCCTAATTTTCATGCTTCTGCCATTGTTTTCACTGCACACTACACTTCTAGAGTAAGCTTGAAAAAATGAAGTTTTGAAGGCCTTTTGATGTGGTATTTTTGCAGTTTCAAGGTTGGGTTGGATAGAGGACATCCAAGGCTACCTTTTCCAATCTTCATATCAGAAAAAATATTCTTTAAAGCCACCTAAAAACACCCTCCAAGTGCACACGACACTTCTATGTTGGATGCTTTCTCGACAGGTGTCCGTGAAAAATGGTCAAAATATCAAAGTTACAATTGTCCCATGAGATATTTTATGGATAAGGAATTATATTTATGCCCCTCATTGTTGAGGAATTGTGTAATTACTCAAGGAGACAAAGACTCTTAGTTGTTAGCTAAATTTGTGGGGATTGCTTCTAACTTCCATAAATTCTAGGTAATGACTCATTAGATGCATCTATGAGGTATTTTGGATCAGGTTTTAACCCGGTGAGGTGGAATCTTCTCTATTTTCTACATGTACTCCAACTCAAGTCTTTTTAGAGGTTGGATAGTTGATATTGCAGGTGGAGCTTATGTACATATTTTTATAGTGAGATCAAATAAATGTTGCAACTATAATTTTGGGACTCCATTGGTATGCTTATTAGCATTTTTTTTCTCAATAACACCATCAAATTGAATGTTTATGATTTTCTGAAATCACATGTATACTTATATATGATAAATATTATGAGTCTATAAACATAATTCTTACTTTTTATGCTCTGTTTTATAATATTTTCATAAATTTGTTCTACTTCCTTTGATGAATGAAATCATGTAATATGCTCATTCTGACTCTCTCTTTTCGAACCCTATACACATTGACAATTTAAGTGTTTTTATAAGTATACCTATCTGGCCTCATTTTCATCTCTGCAACTGTTCATTTGAAATCAGAATTAAAACCTAGACCTAGTTCCTAAACTGACACTCTTATCCAGCAAAATTCAAAACAAAACCCTAACTCACTGAGCTTATATCTAGCCTAAGATCATTTCCTTTACAGTCACCTCATTGACTGTGAAATCGACATTTAGAGAGCCCTCTATGGTTTGGTAGGGCTAGATACCAAATCTAAATATTGGTTTGAGGTTACCTCCTTCAGTATCCTTTCTTAGCCTTGGGAAACAGAGGGAGTGATAACTTTTTTAGTGTAGTTGTCGGGGAGCAAAGGTTAAATATTTCCTAGGAAGAACGGAAAATATTAGCTTTGATTGCTGATGGTGAATAGTGGTCAGGCACAAGAAGTTTTTTCATCTTTCGCCTGGTGACTCAAGTGTTGAAGAATCCAAAAGTTCATAGCTTTCATGGCGACTCAAGTGTTAAAGAATCCAAAAATTTAGAGTTTTAGGGCGACTCCATTGCTCAAAAACCAGTAGCTTGAAGAAATTCTTGGTGACTTCATTGTTTTCAAGATGGATTCAACTAATATAAGGTATGATCCTATGGATATGCCTTGTGATGATTTATTAACCTATTTGCCTAAATTTAAAGATCAAGAAGGAGAGGATGTTGTTTTTCATTTTATTAAGTTCCTTATACACATACATAGGCTAGGGGTTGAAATTCATGAAGAATTATTGATGAATATATTTATGGTGACCTTATAAGAAAGAGCAAGGTTTTAGTATGAGAAGTTTCCATCTGCTAGTCTTTGTTATCTTAAATATTTCTACAAGGCATTTTGTAAAAATCATAAACAAACTTATCCTTTTATAGTGTTGATAGAAATTTTTTTGTGGAAATTTTGATGATCTTTTTCAGTATATGGGAATTGACATCTATGATCAAGGTTTAATGTCTTATGAGATTGAAGAAACCTTGTTTGATTTATTTTTTCATCGGGAGGAAATAGAAGAGGTTTGTTGTCACGACATTTAGGTGAATTCCCAACAGACAACAATTTTTGTAGCTGGAAATGAAATTGATCAGATTGTCAAGGATCAAGAAGAGAACGGTGAAAGAGAATATTTTTTTATAAAGTATATTGCAAAAGAATATTGTCTTCACGTAATTTCCAGCAAACAATGTCTTCTTTGACTGAAGATAATATTAATCAGCAATCAATTGATGAAGATCAAGATCATTCCCTTGAATTATATGTAGGTATTCAACAGTGTTTAGGAGACCAAGAAATTTATTGAGAGTGTCATTCAGATTCTTCTTCAAACATTTCATTTCATGAGTTTTTGTTTCAAGAGGAAACTTTTTCATCTATATGTTTGGAAAATTTTTGAAGACCAAGAGCACACTATTGTTGAATTCATCATGAAGAGCAACCAGTTTCAACAGAAGGATGTTTCTTAATTCCTCCAAATCAATAAGAGCTAATTTTTCATTATTTTTCAGGATCTTGTGGAAAAATTGTTATAGACAGTAATGAAATTCGATGTTGTAGCATTCATTAATGAATATGATCAGTTTCATCACATAGACAAACCAAAAATTTGGAAGGAGGTTTGTTTTCCTGTTTTAATTCATCCATAAAAGCTTATGTTGCATGTTATTCATGATCCTTTTTTCAGTTTATTGTAGCCATATGGGAAGATAAATCTTCTTGTATTTATGAATCATGAACACATTTTCAGTTGACACTTTGAGTTTCCTATCTTTTGTTTCTTTTTCCTACTCAAGAAAAGTGTGGACAGGATTCAAGTAAGTAGCCATTTGTTGGATTGATTACACTGGAGGGATCATATCACATGATTGTATATATATATATATATATATATATATATATATATATATATATATATATATATATATATATATATATATATATAGGAGGTGGGAGGTTATCATCACTATTTGAAGCCTGAGGAGAAGGCCCTAATATCCTAATGGTTTGTTGCCATAAGTAAGTTCAGTCAGTAGTCAAGTTTTTGAGTCAAAGTTAGTTTTTGTTTCAGTTATTCATTTGAGTGTCTATTGTTTTATTTTGACTCCATTTCCCAATGGATGAGGCCACCTGGTCTACAGTGTTCTTGACACCTCCTAAAGGAGTTTCCATCCCCAGCTGGAGCCAATGTTAGTGTCTGTCAGTCACCAATGATCAAATCTACTCTTTCAAGGTTATTTGATAGGGTCCTAAGTCAAATTTTATAGTTTCAAATAAGTTTTCAAATAAAATTTGATCATTGGTTGTTGTCTAGGTCATGCTACTCACCCCATTCACTCATGGTCATCATCACTCATCCCAGTCAAGTCTTCATTTAAATTTCGAGGGTCATGAATCAGTTAATATACCATCATCTAGGTCATGGTCTAGGATTACATTTGACTTTCCATCATAATGAAAATCATGTCATGAAAGAAAGGAAAACAATAGTCATTTTCACCATTCAAATCACCTTCATTGGAAGTTATAAAAGATAGGAAATAAATTAAAAGTGAACTTTTAATTTTTCAAAGAATTATGCTACATGAACAAAGTTTTTCAAAAGAAATTTTTCTCAAAGTACAATATGATTTCACTAAATACAAAAAGAAAAATTTGTGAGTTATAAAGGGAAATGAAGCTTTTTGAGTTCAATTCATCCTTTGGTTTTCAAAATATATCCTCTCTTATGCTCACAATTCTCCACAGCCATCCAAATATTTAATACAACCAACAAAAAATTGATCAAGACTGCTCTTCGCTACGTTTCCGCTCCTCGCTACGCTTTTGGGAAGCCACGCTATGCTTCTGGCAGTTTACAACACTTTTGGCATCCAAGCTCAAAAAATCCATTAGAAGGGTTAGTTCATCATTGCTAAAGTTTCAGGTGCTTCCAAACTAGTAAGTGAACATCCCTCGGCTTTCATTCAAGTGATTTTATTCAGTAAAGGGTGGATTCCCTCTTCTAGGGTTTGCAACTATGTTTTTGGTTTCATTGATGTTTGGCTTTCTTCAGTTGGAAAACCCCTAGTTTCATCACCTATTAACCTTCACACATAGCTCATATACCTTTCTAAATCACTCCATATCATTCATACCCTTCATAACTCCTATTTTCACTCAAACCCTAGTTCCCACTACGTTTTTGCAGAGAAACTAGGTAAACTCTATGTTTTGACCCTTTTGCCCTTTTTCCCATGCCCATTTCTAAACTTTTCACTTGCATTCTGTTTCTAAATCACCACCCTATCTCCCCAATTTTTTAGGTATTTTTCCCTAACTTCATTCCATCTCATCTTTGTCCCTAAACCCCCTACATCATTATCCCCTATTTTCCTAATTTTCACCTTCCCTTTCCTTCACAACAACCTAGGGTTTTATTTTGTTAAAAAATATCATGGAAGTTGAGAAGAGAAAGTCCAATAAGGGAGATTGTCATTCTAGGTTTGAGCCATCCAATTTGTAGGAGATCAATGCTTCTTACTATGTCAAGAAATATTTTAAAGACACTGGTTGTTTAAGGTTTTGTGAAAGAGTTCAAGAGGTAGGTTTTCATACTCAATTGACAAGCCTTTTTGCCACCAGTTTTAGGAGAGATAAGTCTAGCATAGCAGGGATTTATTTAAATATATCAATAGATTTTATCTCCTTAGTAATAGGTATCCTGAACCATGGAGAAATATAGTTCAAAGGGATGGATTTGGACATCGAGAACTATATAATTTTCTTAAACCCACATTATAAAGATGCTCCTGAACACATATTTCACTTCGGGGATTTACTTGGAAGGTATGCCCCTTTGATGAATTTGATCATGAAGTATTTTACATGTGAAGAGAGGTTCTCAAGATTGTACTAGTACCACATAAGGCTATTGATTCATTTCACTACCACCAAGCCACTCAATTTTCCACATTATCTATTCAGAAGTCTAGTCAAAATGACTGAAAAAGTACAAAGTAAATGAAAGGATCACCATACTAATTTGTTACACCATGGTTTGGTCAAGGTTATAGTCTTAAATCAGCTCTCATAAATAAGTATTTATTGGAAAAGATTCATGAAGTCAGTTGCTTCTATGCCCACTACTAATCCACCTATCATTCAGAGCATACCATCACCATCATCAAAGCCACAGGAGGTAAGCTCTTCAAGAAGACTAGCAAAGGTTACAAATACGCCAAGGGCTAAAGTCACTCAAACTTATGAGAAGGGTAAAAGGATGTCGTTTGATCCTATGATCACTGAAGGTTTACTTTCACCTAAACCTACAACTTAGGAAGTATTAGGAGAAACCATGGAGCAACTACCTATGCATGAGAGTTTGTCACACTTACAACAACATGAAGAGAAAGCACCTTTAGAGGTTGACATGGAAAAGTGGGTGGAAAAAAAATAAGTTGAGGAGATAATCAGGAAAAAATATTCAGAGATAGTATAGCTCAAGGACAACCTCTCAAGGGAAAATTTCATGAAAACATTCCTACAACAAGAAAACATGCAATTGAAGATGAAATAATTGCTCCTAAGAAAACCATAGGCAGAATTTGAGGCAGACAAAGGTAAGGGAAGAGAAGTGATAGAGGTTGATAAATTTGAAGACAATGAGGCTGAGATAAAGCAATTAAGGCCAAGAACAAGAGGATTAACCAGGAAAAAAGAACAAGAAACAGAGTTATCTCCTCCATTAGGTCAACAAAGTTTTGATTATTTGATCGCTGCTAAGATTGAGCAAGACAAAGAGTTATGGCTTGACAAGGGTGAATGAGAATATAGAGAGGCTCTTGAAGAAGGTAGAAATAAACAATAACCTCCAAAGGCACAAGGCGAGACACCACTTCACCAGGAACAGAATCGCCAAAATCAAGGCTAAGAATTTGAAGAGAAATCTTAAAGAACCCCTAACTAAGATAAAGAATAAGAAAAACTTTGATTAGTCAGATAAGGAATACCTAGCTGTCTAGATCATCATTCAAGGATTCCATGGACCAAAATTTAGCAAGTTTTGAGAATTTTTGGTATTTCTTGTGATTTTTGGAAAATCCTGGAAATTTCACTCTTGTAGAAGCATAGCGTGGCCACGCGATGCTTTTTCCCAAAAGGTCCAATGGGGTTTTATTTACATGTTTGGATTCCTCTTGAAGTGTACATTCCAAATATGGTTTTTTTTTCATGAAACCTTCTAATTTTGAATAAAAACTCAAAAAGCACCCTATATTTCATGCTTCTCCCATTGTTTTTCACTGCATGCTAGGATTCTAGAGTAAGCTTGGAAAAATGAAGTTTTGAAGGCATTTTAGGTGGTATTTTTCTATTTTCAAGGCTGGTTTGGATTGAGGACATCTAAGGCTATCTTTCCCAATCTTTATATTAGCAAAAAGATGCCTTAAAGCCACCTAAAAACGCCCTCCAAGTGCATGTGATACTTCTGTTAGAGCACGCGACGCTTCTGCGTTGGATGCTTTCTGGACAGGTGTCAATGAAAAATGGTAAAAATCGCAAGATTACAGTTGTCCCATGAGATTTTTTATGGATAAGGAAGTATATTTATTCCCCTCATTGTTGAGGAATCTTCTAATTACTCAAGGAGACAAAGACTCTTAGTGATATGCAAAATTGTGATCTACGAATAAATCAAATTCCCTAAGTATGGTGCTAGGCACTTAGAACAACAGAGGAAAGACTTTTCTAACACTTTCTCTAAAATAATCAGATACACAGAATGATAGAAGAACCTACTTGTGATCCAAGTGCTTCTCCTTCTCCTTTTGTCGTTGTTGATGTCACTCTCAATCCAACTCAAATCGCTGGATCGATTCCTGCAAACACAAACATAGAACAGAAAAAAACATGCATATATAGATATCTACCTATCTTAATCACTCAAATTGATTAGATGTGAAAACATAATCATTCAAGAATCCATTGCATGAGAAATAGAAGCATAAAGAGATACATATATGGGAAAATGAACAGTAACCTTATTAAAGAGTAGAAGGGGGAGGTTACAACCAATGATCGTTTTGATGCCAGCAGCTCCAGCTTCATCCTAGCCTCATCACATCCAACATCACACCAGCAACATATCATTACTTTCACTCTCGCAAATGAGAATCCAACAACATTTCATTACCAAAATTCTTCCTTCCCTAGCACTAGGGTCTGTCCTCAATTTATAGGGAAACTGGTGGTAGTTTCTCAATGAATGACTTTCTAATAATAGGAAGACATTTTCCCAAGTTCAGAGGTGTTAGATGGACACTTGGATTCGAATTTTGACACATATGCACTCTTCTAGAAGGCATTGGCCATGTGGACATTCCTGGAACAATGAGAATTTTTCTCCCAGGTGATCAACGCACTCTTGAATGTTGGGAAGTGAATTGAAGTGCACCCTTGAATGGAGGATCCTACATATGCAACGTAGTTAGTCCCTTTAGAGGCCGTATTGGTGAGTCTATAAGTGATATAACATATACTTCAAACCTTGGAAATATCACAATAAAATCCACGAATGAATGTTTCTTCTCTTAGGGCATATAGCAACTGAAATGTAAGGGGATGATAGACCCTATTTCATTGGTCCTAGGGATGATGTCCAATTTGACTAGGTCATTGGGGATGATGTCCAGTTTGACTAATTCATGGGGGGTGATGCCCTAATTGACCTATAACAGCTACCCCCTAAAGAAAGAAGTCAAAATAATAATAATATATTTGAATGAGATGATTTACGATGTGATGAGCTAGAACTAAAGTGGAGTGGTGACCTGCATAAATATTACAATACATTACATCATGATATTTTCATCTTGATCACAAATTGCTGAGGGAGGCATTCCCATGCTCATCACATAAACTATCTAATAACATGTACATAATGCAGAAAGTCGTCTACATTGGAATGTTGCCAAATATAGACATGCCTACTAATATAGGCCCATGTTCAGATGACAATATGTATGTAAGGTCATCGTACAGATGATGTGTACAAAAATCCTAAAATCGTAGCCCAGATGGATGAAACTAGATCCGGGGTATTCTTATCTCGTTCACTCGATCATTCAAGAACAAGTCTATCCATGTGAATATATTATTTGTAGTCGAACACGGTAAGACATTGTTTGATTATCAGCCAATGACGTGATCTGTTAACAAACGCTAGAGAACCACCATTGATGTTAATGGTTCTCAAGGTATTGAAATACATTTTGCAAGGCGTGAATAGATGATTTGATGTCAAACGTCAAACAAAATATTTCGGTCAAAGGTCCAGAAGCGAGTATCTTTTCGATGTTGTAACAAGCCTCATGGTATTGGAAGATGATGTTTCTAAGTAAACTTCCTGGATGTTGATTTTATTTCGACATGAAGCCACTTTATCATGAAATGAGAGTTACTTTTTTCAGAGACAAAATGTGACTTGATATAGCAATGTTCAGGGATGACTTTCATGAAAATAAAGTTTTATGAGTATTGTAGAAGGATGAGTATTCACTGGATGAATTCTCTTGAACATATTGGTGACACTGAGATGAGTTAGCAGCATTGACCCAAAACCGAAGTGAAGGTATGATGAACCATAGGTATGAATGAAGCATCAAGAATATTATCCAACCCAAAAGTCACAATGATGGAGTGAAGTGTCATGTTCAAGAGCGACCTGCTACCGTAAAATTTTTGTTCACTTTCCCAAATTTTCCCTGGTCATTTGTCGACCAGTACCTCTTTATTTTTTAGCAAGCTTGAGGAGGATAACATATGCTTGATCTATAATTCAACCCTTCGGGAAAATATGCATCGTTATTTAATAATTTAACGAGCCTAGTGATAAATGAAACTTGATTCTTTCCATGATCGACAAGCTTGTCGCTATTTTATGTTTTAACAAGCCTAACGACAGTGACAACCTGGTCCTTTTTCATATTTAGAGAGTTTGAAAAAGAGGAAAAAAGAAAACTCCATGAGTCCTTTTTCATAAATATGTCTCTCTAGATATGAAAAAGGACCAGGTTGTCACTGTCGTTAGGCTTGTTAAAACATAAAATAGCGACAAGCTTGTCGATCATGGAAAGAATCAAATTTCATTTATCACTAGACTCATTAAAAGAGGAAAAAAGAAAACTCCATGAGTCCTTTTTCGTAAATATGTCGCTCAAATCAGAAAAAGTGTAAAATAATATTTGAGAGAACCTCCTATCCATGTTCAACTAAGGCTTTCCTTTTTTCTAAATAATCTATCTCGGTCTGGAAAAGGGTTAAACTTATACTGAGTAGATTTTGTTTTATTTACTTTTTCGAGCTCAAAAAGACAAGTTCTTGACAATATTTTCATATTATCGGAGTTTGAAAAGAGCTAAAAGAAGACTCAAGGGGTTCCTTTTTCATCATTATTGAAGCTCGAAAAAGAGATAAAAGTGTGCTTCAAGTCCTTTTTCGTTTTTATCAAAACTCGAAAAATAAGGATAAAAGTATGCTTTGTGGTCAAATCATTCTTGGATAAGTGTGCATGACTAATCTACTATGTCAGTTGTAAACTTGTTCATAACAACATAAAATGGATTAAAAATACATGTTTCATGGTAAAAAAATGAATAAAAACCATAGTCACAACAATAAATATGATTTGAAAATAATAAAATGACTAATTAAAAGATTTTTACTTTTCATTTTTACCATTTTAAAGTTACCATTTGGATTTTGGAGCTATGAACCTATTTTTTCCCTCAAACTTCAACAGTTCGTTGTCATCGATTCTGTGGACAATTTTCCTCACCATTCGATCCAGGTTGGAGCTATAAAACTCCTCCTTCCTTCATTAGTCTTTATGTTTCATTTCATTGCATTTTTTTAAGGATTTGGTCCCCTTAGGGTAAATTTATTTTTCACATAGGGAAACGCACCCTTGAATGTCGAAAGGTGCATTGCAGCGCACTGGAATTGAAGGCCAAGTGCACTTGCAATGCATTGTACCTTGACCAGGGGTGCATTGGGCACAATTTTTAAAAAAAAAATTGCAGTATGCACAAATTTTGCCTAGTTTTTTTTCATGAAATGGGTCCTTATGAGTCTTATGATTGTGTTTTAGGGATTCAACGGACCAAAATGATGATTACATGGAGGGAAAGATAACATGAGGAACAAAACATGTTTTCCCTAAATGACCCAGGTACTATAAGAGCCCTCAAAGACTGTGGGTTGTTGAAGTACTTCAAACTATTGGGTATGAGGCAACAGATGGAACTATTGGAGTTCCTTATTCATTCATGGGATCCAGTGATATAGGAATTTCATATTGGGGACAAAGTGGCCCCAATTTTAGTGTAGGATATCTATTTTCTCACAGGACCATCGAGGAGAGGATTTCCCATTTATCTTTTAGGGTTTTCTCTTAGAGGAGAGGCAGTGAGATATTATATATTGCAGTATTGCAATCCAGGGGCAGAACCTAGTAAGGATGGGAAAATAAACATCCGTGATGTTCGTGATTTTTCATTGGGAACCATCTTATTCACGATCACAAAGCTTGTTGGTACCGCTACACTACACGTAGCAAACATACCTTACATGCAGTATGCACTAGAGTGCTTGGAACAAATATTTTTTAACTAGGTTGAAGTTGTACTCTCTCAAATGAAAGAATATCTAAGCAAGGCAAAGGGAGGAAGGAAGAAAATTTTCAACTATGGTTCTATTCTCATTCTTTTGCCTTAGAGAGGATTCCATTGATGCAGCCTTAGCATGTGACGTTGGATATATACAACCATAGAGATCCAAGGATGCGGAGATGGGTAGAACTGATGGCTAGACATCCTGGTTAATCGAACATCATGTTCTCAACTGAATTCTTTGTCTGGTTCAAGCGATAGATGATCGCCATCAATGATTATGCATATGCAGTCGTCGACTTCTGAGGACATCCAGATTTAGCTTTACCAGAAGGCGCTCAATGGGGTACAATTGGTAAGAATTTTTTAACCATATTTTTTTATTTTTCTAAGGTCTATACATTTTTTTGTATTTTGATGTTTTCCCAAGACTAAAATAAATTTTTGATGTATGCAGATGTAGGTCGAGTTCGACTAGTAGGACATCCAAAGCAAGAAGTGGATGAGCCAGAAGAGAGGGATGTCGGGAGAGAAGTCCTTTAGGATTTGGATATGGCTGAGACTCTTGTTGAGCTACAACAGCACATATAGGGGTTGAACTTTGGGATTGTCAATTGTCAGATGGAAGAGTTACCCATGCGACTGTAGTGCCATACTATTGGAGTTCCTAACTGTTGGATGTGGTTATTGCATAGGATAGCTAGATCAGTAGCATGTTATCATGAGCACCACTAGTTTACTTTTGACATGTTGCATACATTTTGAGGTCAGATGGCCAATGTGCCTTAGGCACAAGTTTTGTAAAAACCTATAACTATATATCTATTTGTTTCCAGTTTTTTCCTATGTTTATTGTGAAATCCTATTCAATTATGATGTGTATTGAAAATATGTCTTTACATGTGTTGAAAATTTCTGTTTATAACATAATTCGCCAAGGAATCAGTTAATGTGTTCAAGTTTTTTTAAATGTGTTGATATTGAATGAAATCAAAATATCTTTCCAAAATTCAAACTCTTAGGAACATATGATGCAGTGTTGTATTTCTGACATTATAAACACTAGTAAGTTGCAGTACGACAAGCTTAATTCTAACCTAATGATGATGCACTTAATACCAAATGAAATGGAATCAAAGAGAAGTTCAATCAACACGCTATATTCAGCGATATTTTTTGTAGATCGACTGATACAAATCTCTTGAAAACTCACTAACTCGTCATTTGGAGTGAAAATGGCCCACACTGCAGAGGATAGATTCTGCATACTAAAACTAGCACCATCAGCATATCCAATGAATGGTTCCAAAGCTTCAGACATCTGCGATGAAATGAAAAGAGGATTACTAACTTCAAGAAAACTCTAGAAAAACAAACTAAGATAGTAAATACAAATCAACAACATATATACAATATAATACAATAGTTTGATACGCTCATGTTTAAGCATAGTAATGTTTCAGATACAACCCATTTCAGGGTTGTGCCAACGGAATTCCATTGTAATCTACCAACTCATAGGCACCCTTAGAAAGAATTGTTTTGACAATATATGGTCCATGCCATAACGGCTCAAATTTCCCTGTACCTATTACATCAGCTTCTTGATCATAAAGAAGGACCAGGTCACCCTCTAAGCAGATGCGAGGCTAACATGCTTGTCATATTGTGCCTTTATACGTCTCTTATGTGCTTCATTGGCCAATGGGGCTTCACAATGCATTTCATCAAGATGGATGAGGTTAAAAAGACACGCTTCTTCGGCAGAGATGTCAAGTAACAATTCGATTGCGAGTTTTAACGATGGTATTTCACACTAGATTGGAAATATAGCTTCCATATCATACACCAATTCAAAGGGGGTAAATCTGGTTGCATTTCTCACCAAGGTTCGGTATGCCCACAAAGCCGAGTATAGGATTAAATGCGAATTTCATTTATGAACTCCTTATTATAGTTATACTCCTATAATCTTGTTAATAACCTCAACATGTCCATTTGATTGTGGATAATAAGGATTATAAATATCATGGGACAGTCCTAATTTGGCAGTCAATTCATTCATCATATGATTGAAAAAATGTGAACCATGATCTGTGACCATAGCCTATGGAACCCAAACCGTGAAATGACATGATTAAAGAAAAACAATGCAATTGTTTTTCCTGTGTTATTAAATGTAGGCATCGCTTCAGCCCACTTGGTAAAGTAGTCTACTGCAACAATAATATAACCATGCCCCCCCAGATGAACAAGGCTTACAGGTCATGAAATCAATGCCCCATTTTTCAAATGGTCCCACATATACAATAGGATGCATTGGCCCTGGTGATTTGTGGATTTTACAATCAAATATATGGTATGCATGACAACTTCTGACTGGGAGGATGCAGTCACGTAATATGGTAGGCAAAAAGTAACCAACGCGAAGTATCTTCTACGTGGTAACATATCCAAACAAGTGTCCACCACAAGCCCCAACATGACAATCATTTAAAACCTTTTCGACCTCCTCATGAGTGAGGCACCTTATTAAAATTGTATCGACGCCACGACAAAAAAGTGTATCACCGACAACCAGATAATATTTGGCTTGGTATCGAATATGTCGTTGGTCAGAGCCAGAGGTATTAGGCCAAAAAGTCTGGGTTTGGAGATAAATGATAAAATCCCCATACCAAGGATCAGATGATTCGATCAGAAATAAAGAATCATCAGGAATAGATGGTTCCGATGTAGTAGCGGTACTATCAGAGGGAAGGTCACAGAGAAGCTCAGCCAAATCTAAATACTTCTTTGAATTGGATTTGGTGAATTCCAAATAAAACTCCTGCAAAATGACAATCCATTTTGAATATTTTCCCCCCAGCAATTGACATGATAAGATGTAAGTCATGGGGTTCCAATCTGAGATGACAATGGTATTCAAGAACAGGATATAGTGGAAAAATATTTGAACAACTTGAACGGCCGCCAAGACAATATTTTCTACGTATGAATACTTCACTTTCATATCATTTAGATTATGTCTCAAATAATAGATCAGATGTTCTATCCCATTTTCTACTTGGACCAATACCATAGCAATGGTCATATCAGCCGTAGTGATATATAAGAAATAATCAATCTGATAATTGGGGGGATACATTAATGACACCCGGACAAGTGTATCCTTGACAACATCAAAAGAATCTTGCACAACCTTATCCCAATGTAAGGGAATCCCCTTTTTCAAGAGCTGATTAAATCATTTAGCCATTTCTGCGTAGTTGCGTCTGAACCTCCCTAGGAAGTTAGCCTTTCCTTGAAGTCTCTGTAACTGAAGAAAATTTGATGGCATAGGAAAATCAAGAATGGCCTGGAACTTCAGTGGGTCGATTCGAATTCCTTCTTTTGAAATGACAAATCCTAGAAAATGACCATAACCAACATAAAACACACATTTATGTGGATTGAGGCATATTTTGTAGTGTCTGCAGCATAGAAAGATAGCTTTCAAATGCATCAGGTGATCATTCTGATTCTGTGAATGCGTGGGTAAATCATCTAGATAAGGTTGAACAATGTGCTTGATGTCGTTGAAAGCATAATCCATTGCTCTCTGAAAAGTTTTCCCAGCTTTATTTAAACCAAAAAGGATTTTCCGATAAGAAAATGTGCCCCAGGGACAGATGAATTTTGTCATATATTGGTCCTTTGGGTGAATATTGATTTAATTATAGCCAGAAAATCCATCCATGAAAGAAATATTTCACATCCATCACAATCGTCAATAATCTGGTCGATAAAGGGAGTACGATAGTTGTCTTTTGGACAAGAAATATTGAGATCTTGATAATCGATGCATACTCTGATGGTCCCTTTTTTCTTCATAACAGGAACAGTGTTGGAAACCCAATCAGTAAGCGGAACAAGGTAAATGAAACCAACACACAATTTTTTTTTTAATTTTGCTTTAATGGTAGAGGCCTTCTTCGGATGAAAAGGACGAAGTCATTGACATATCGATTTGACAGCGGGGTACATATTAATGGTGTGTTAAATGATACTATTATCTATGCTTAGCATTTCCTCGTAATACCAAGCAAATACATCACGAAATTCACGAAAGAGAGAGATAAGTTTTGAGTTCTGATGGAGAACAAGACACACCTACATGAATGTTTTCTACAACGTCGGGTTTGGTCAAAATATCGATAGAAATGGTTTCTTCAATATTTGATAAATTTCTCTTGAATTCGATTGCATTAATGGGAAAAGAATTCGAAAATAATGTTTTGATCGATGGGTGATATAGTTCAATAATATTATCTTCTTCGTAATCCTGAAGATGGGAGAAATGATGATGATCTTCTGATGGTTCTATGTCTTGCATCATAGATTCCATAATATTCTCATATGTCAAGAAAGTGGATGAAAAAGTATCATATGGAGCACCAAAATATAATGAACGATCAACCCAAATGATCGGCGACAATGATTTCAGATTCGCTGCCCAAGCCATATAAATTGATTTCTATGTCAGGCCAATTGTGCTAGGCAGTAGACATTCATCCAACGACAACGAGGCTTCATGTGGAAGACATATTGATGCATGTTATGACTTATCATTTTTGGTGTTCATCTAACTCCCTAAATGATGACTCTATTCGACTATGTCTTTTCCAGTGTACGCTCACTGGTCTGGCCACAAAACGGTACATTGAGTTACCAAGAGCTTCATTTTATAATTTCACTGCCATAGCTACTGTCTTTTTGAACTACTTCCAATTACCCATATGATATGAAACTTGAATGGAAATCTTGACTAATTTTAAATAGACTAATGCTACTCACATTTCTGATCGTATTCATGAGTGGCATCATCATCGTAGAATGGTTAATACATTTGTTCCTGATCAGCTCCTTGCTGAATGGTTCATTAAGTCCCTGTTACCATCTATAGATGAGGATGTGGCTAAGGGTGGCATCGTCACTAAAGAATAGGTCATTTCTCATGCCCAGTACTTTGATTTGATTTACACTCAGTCTAGAACACTCTACGATAAAATTCCCAACGCGTCGTGATCTAATTTTAATGTTCCTCCTCCATCTAAGGACTCTCATGCCGGAGACGGTATGATAGGTACTGCAATAACACATCACTCTACTGCATCTAATCCTGTGCCTTCTTCTTAAATCCATGTTGTGTCATATGAAAAGGGAAAAAGTGACAAGGAACCCAGAATTAAGATAAAGGGGAAATCAAAGAAAAATCAAACTTTTACCCTGCAGGAAACATCATCTAATCAATTGGCTAAAAATCGAAAACCTCGTTACCCTTGCATAATCTGTAATGAGGAGAACTTTGTTCTAGATTGTCCTCACTACACCGAAGTCTCAAAATTGGTTAAGACCTCACATGCATCCATAGTGTTGACATATCCATTTCTGAATCTAGACACAAATTTGGTTGCTACGGATCCAACTTCTAGCTCCCAAGTGCTTATTTTTTCCGTCAAGAAGCCATCGACTGATGTTTTGGTGTCAACGTATAATAAATATTACGGTAGTCAGGATATTGATAAACCTACTACCTCAACCATGAATCCGTCTATTGAATCAATACCGCCAAATGCTATTCTTAAGTTAACAATAAAGCCACCAGATGGAGTATTTCATAAATTAAAATTTAATCCTTGAGCCAAAGCTGCTCAAAATTATAATATAGTTGAAGATTTGGCACTTGAGGTGCCTCAAAATTGTCCCTCCTAGAAGCAAGCTTTGTTTTCAGAAATTTGTGAAATTGATCCGATAGATTCCAATCTTGTAGTATTTAATCATATGGTCTATGTGCCGAAATTACCAGCAGAATTGGCATTCTCCATCCAAGTAAATGTTCTAAATCACCTCATTCATCGTACTATTATTGATGAGGGAGCATCTACGTGCATTATGTCTCTAAATTTTTGGAAGTCACTTAGCTCACCGCGCCTATCTTAAACGCCTACGACGTTGAAAGCTTTTGACGGACGTACATATAAGCCTTGTGGTATCATCAATAACCTGCATGTTGAACTAGGGGAAAAAATAGTAAATTTTGAAGTTGAGTTCGTTGATGAACCCCTTGATTACAACATTTTACTCGTAAGGCCATGGGTATATTCCATGACAATTATCATCTCTACATATTTTAGAATGATCGCCTTTCCACATAAAGGTGTCATCACAGTCATCAATCAACTATCCTTCTTTGCCTCCAGTTCCCAAGTAACTGAAAGCATTCTGTTGGTTCACGCACCTTAACTTGCACTTCAGAACATTGGTGTAGGACTCTTAAAGGATTCCACCCTCATGGGAACCTTTGCATTACCACCACCTACGATGTTAGAAGAAATTCATCCAATGTCGAGGAGTCTTCCCCAAGGTTTCCATTGAACTTAGGAATATCTGAGGGTAATTTATGAGGTATCACCGGCCAACAAGAAGCGTAATTGATTAGATCATTGGTAAGCCGGTTTAAGTCTAGTAATTCTAAAGTTACAACAAAAGTCAATTTTCGATTTAATTTGGGTTGAGCATAGCCAGGTTATGATGGAATTGCTTGGGCAATAGGCCTTAGAGCACCATCATAAGGAATTTGTTGCTCGTAACCTAGATAGGGGTTTCTTTGAAAAGCAAACACTTGAGGATTCTATTGACCAAAACTTGGGTAGCTGCTTTTTGAAATGAAAGTTGTGGAATTTGCGCTTGTGGCTACCCACCAATATTATAACCCAAGCTAGGATAGCTTGGATTCAATTGTGGATAGGTATAACCTGGTTTTGGCTGTGAAATCCCATAATATGGTAATCTAGATTATGAATAAATAATTCTAGATACAGGTGGTTGTTGTAAACCAGCCGAAGGAGTTGGAGTCTGAGGGCCCAATAATTGAGGGTATTGTGTGTAAGAACCTGCCTGAGACAGTTGAGGTGCAACAGTTTGAGCCTGTAACAGGGGTAAGGATGTATTAACAAGTGGAGTTGATGTGGGTGCAACAAGTTGAACTGGTTGATACGAGTGTACAACCGTTTGTGGTTGGATGGGTAGAGTGGGATGCCACTAACAAACATTAATTCTGACAGTAGTATGACCAAATAACGACGGAGTACTATCAAAATGGGGGACCATAGGTTGTCCCCCAGCATGAGGAGTATAATAAGATGGAAACTTGCTCTCCAAATGCAGGGAGTCCAGTTGAAATTGTACTAGATGGAATATATCCATATGGACCAACTTGATATTGCCCTGATGATGTATATAAAGGATCAAGTTGTTCAATACTCAATATAGATTTACCAGTTAAAATACCAGACGATGACATTGGTGAAGTCCATGGGTTTGAGGATGCACCAGAGAAGGTTCTAGATAAATATTGGTAACCAGGTGGCACGAAAGGGCCACCGTATAAATGTGATACTGGTGAAATAGTGAACATCGACGGGTTAGCAAGAGCATGTGCTATTGAAACCGGAATAGATGGTCTAGGAAAATATTTTGGCTCAGGCATGGTTATTTGACCACATGTATACCCAATTGGATCTACAAGAACTCAAAGTGAAATAGGATCAACAAAAGTATAGGAAGGTGATTGAGTAAAATACTCGTACAAGTAAAGCTCCTCCCCAAAATGAGTTGGAGTTAAGGGTGTTTTGTCTTGTGGTATTTCTTCAATGGAAATTAAACCAGGTGGAAGAATTTTTCCGTCAGGCCCAAAGTATATTTCAGGAGTTTTGTTGCGTGATGCGGGAGACTCAATGGCTACAATAGATTGTGGGGCGACCGATACAGGAAAAAATTATGGTTGTGTTAGCTCCCTGTAATCAGCAAGATTGGCAAAGTCCGGTCTCAGGGAGAAACATCATTTCAACCAACTTTGGGATTCTAGGATATAACCCTCCTGAATCCGGAGAGGGATCTCTCCAATATGTACAAATATGGATTTGTCTTTGAAATTTGGGTAATAATATTAGGCTAGTTATGAAGGCCAAGGGTTTGTTTTGTTTTTGGATGGTTGAGCATGAATATTGTTTGAGGTGGAAATTCCTAAGTGCAAAGAGTTTCAAAGGTGAGAAGTTGCAAGTGAATAGAACAGCTAGGCTAAAAAATATATATAACGTTGGTTTTTAGTCCATTGGGCTATGGAGTCATAACAGGGCTTTAATTGAGCAACAACATCAAGAGTGATCCAAGGGGCAAGTCATCTACATCACAAGATTATTGAGATTAAAATGATGGAATGGGAACAATAAAGTGTTGGGGAGGTGGAAACTGATAATAATTTCACAAAGGATTTATAGTCAGTCCAAACAAGAAAATCCTTTTAAGTAACTGTTTAAAACCAACCAAGTGGAGGGCTAACCATTGAATTCTTGGGCAAGTTTGTATTAAAGCAGCTTAATTGAAAAACAATCCAGCAATCCACATAGTTACCTTTAGAAAGTATGAAAACATATAAGAGAAGACAAAGTATAAACTTAAGATCAGATAAAGTAATTTTAAACCTAGTTTGCTTTCAATTAACACCAAGGGAAACTTTCAGAATCTGCCTTTGGAGAATAGAAGCTAGAAACAGGGCAAACCATCACTTTCTAGTCTAACTTTAATAAGAAAATAAGGAAAATAACTTTCAAGAACAATGTTTAAAGCAAACATTAGGACGAGGGAACTCCAGCATTCCTAACTTCTTAAACTGTATTAAATCATTCTAAAATAAACAATTTGGAGGAAAAATTTGAGATAAAGCTTTTCAGTCAGAGAAGGTTACTGATGTACAGCAGGTCCTAACTCTATAAATGCTATTCTTTATCAGAGAATAGTGAACAACATGACATACATAAAGGAAAACAATAACAAAGAAAGGGGCACTTCACCAGTGATATAGACCAGATCCCAAGAAACAGCTTGTTTATTGATCTCAAACCAGTTAATGTACTTAGGTCCAATGTTTCAGTTCAGCAATCATCTTCACTATCCAGCCTAACAAAAATAACACAAACAGAGCTGCAAGGCTAGTGAACACTATTTACAGATAGAAGTCTCAAGCTCAATTATATTTCAAATTTATACAACCAACAATTTCTCATATTTTACAGGAGTATTTATAGAAGGATGAGGAGGTGAGATCTGATAAAAGATCTCTCAGGACAATTAATATAGATTCAAGACTTCTCGGCCTTTGAGGGGCTCGGTGGAGAAGTTCACAAATGGATTTCTGTATTAATTGTTTTACAATTATGAATTAAACTCGGTGGGAGCTTTTGTTGACTTTGAGGCTCTATGTTATGTTTGGAGTAACTCTGCAGATATTTTTAGCATTTAAGTTCCTTGCAGAAGTAACTCTCTGGCTGCGCTGAGGCGAATATCTTCATTTGATCAATAACTTCGGCCTCTGTTTTGAATGCTTTTAGGCACAGGTGGCACTTATGGTAGCTGAGGAATCAATTCGCCTCAATTGAGGCGGTGGAGGCCTTTCTGTCTGTTAAACACTTATGATTTTCTTTTGACTGTGTTTTAATTCTGGGAATTAGGCTTTTGAGAATCATTCTTAGCCATAATTCCCAAACATGTCTTTAGTCCTCTGTTCTGTTGTGCTCTGTTCTTCAACACTAATACTCTTTAACTATTTCTTTAATAAAACAGTGTCTTGTAGATGTGCAGGGGTGCAATGGGCTTTAAAGGCATCAATTCCCATGAAGCATTGATAAAACATCGAATCAGAACCTTGCGAATAGTCTCCATTGATAATTTAAAAGCACGGGAAACGTCTTTCCCGGCCTTCGGCATTTCTTTTGAACGAATGGAAAAACCATTAATCCCTGCTAAAATACACAAAATATTTATAAATTCCTACGTTTTTAGGTTTAACTGCTTCAAAAGGCGAGGAAGGAGTGTAGCCGTTGGATGAAAGCATCCAACGGTGGAGATTTATTTAGAGGAGGTTAAAGAAGAGCAGGGAAATGAACAAGTCGGAGTGATTTTGGACCATCCGATCTGGACACGTGGACGGTCCAGATTCAATCGAAGGATCGCAATCGGAGGCAACACTCAACTAGCGCTGATGTAAAAATGCGATGCAATTTAGTGCTAGCCATCGATCTGAAGATCAGGTCAACGGCAGGGAATGAATCGGAGGGATGGGTGATCGGGGGAAGAAACAAATGCATGCGATGAAAAACTCTGATGTGATTGAGCACTAGCCGTTTGATCGGCTTACAATAAATGTCGGGGATTAGCTTTTAGAAAGAACCGGTGGAAAACCCTTATATTATTCAAAAACCCCAAAAATTTAAATAAAACAAAGGTTTTGGTGGATCAGGGTGGAAAAATATATATATGAAAAGGCACCCGTTTGCGGGGCCATGGGTTTATGGAATATGATGGGCCCAGGGCTTTTCATAACAAAGGGCCAATCGCAATCGGAGCCTCGGGCTCGGGCTTTTCAATCAACTCATTGGAATCTTGCGATGTGATTAAGCCCCTGGGATCTTTAACACTTCGTCCCGGGTGAAAGTTATATGGAGTAGCAAGGCAGGGGGCAGAGTTTATATATATGACCCAATCGCATCAGAACTTTTGATACGGGTATTTCAATCAACCCATTGTATTTTTCTCCGATGCGATTGCGCAATCGGTCTTTTTAATCTAACCATTTTCATTTAATCATGTGGCTTAGGCATTTTAGATAAAACTTTGGATAAATGGGTTTTATGACTTTACAAAAAGAAAAAGGTGATCGAGAAAGGATTTTTACAAGGTTTTATGCATGGAAGGTGGGCCCATGGTTTATATGAAAAATAATATAATCAGGGGTTTTAAATACAAAGGCTAATCGCATCGGAACTTTCAGAACATGGCAAAAGACTTGCACACTTGGATCTTTCCGATGCGATGAGCGCCGAACAGGGTTAGCACTTGGTTCCAGGGTGTGGGCATGTGGAAGAAGTGGTTAGGACTTAGCCCAAGGGGGCTTGAGTCATTAGTAATAAAAACTTTGTTTTTTATGACTTTTTTCAAAGTTTTCAATGGATTTGGGGGTTTCAGTAAGGTTAAAGAGTGAGTCTTTAACTTTGTAAAAGTGATTTTCATGAGGGGAAGAAGAGGAATCATGAAAACAAAGGAGTTTTATAAGGAAAAAGGGAGCAAATGAAGGCTATTTTTGAGTGGGGGGAGGGGGAAAATGATTATTTTACAGCAGTCTTTTCTCATGAAATCAGCAGAATTTCTTAGTATAAAATGGAAACAGCAATGAAGATTTGGACAGAGGCATGAGGCCTTCAAGAGTCTTCAAGAGACAACAATTTTTAGTAATAAAATTTGTTCCTTGAAGGCTCAAAAAGTCTTAGCCACCTTTTTCTATAACAAATTTTATAGGTGGCTAATAGGTTGTTCGACTTTGGGATTCAGATGTTTTGGAAAAAAGTGACAGGATCTAGATCAACTTCCAGTTGAACAACATCAGGTTTGGGAGGTATGGTTCCATTGATTGGATGGATCGTGACCACAAGTAGCTCTGAGGACTCCATCTCGACAATATTAAATGAACCAGGATTTGTAGAAACAAATTGAGTTGACGCTAGTATATGTGAGGATGATGTCGCACCAGAGGTACTGATAGTGCTAGTTTCGGTAGAGCGATTTTGCCTTCGCCGACCAGAAATGGCTTCTGGTGGTAAAGGTGGCTTTAGTGCTATTCTATGCAAATGACGGGGAAAGGGATGTTCTTCTTCCACGATGAATGATTTATTTTATGACCAAAAACAAATAAACCAAAAAGGTGTAATTCTAGGCAAAAGGTTTACCAAGTAATTGTGAATTGCATAATACCTCCTGGCGAACCAAGAAGTATGGGCAGGAAATCTCCCTAAATATTGTGTTTGGTGTATCACAAGTTACAAGGTGGCCGAATCGGTCCACTATGGATGGATAGCAACCTAAATTTGTCCTCCCAAATACACCCAAACGTACATCGAGGCCCAAGTCTGTATTAGCATTGTCTAATACGAAACTGCACGGTGAGAGCACCCCCTTATACATTTCATACTAGAACACTGCCCTATATACCTGAAGGTACATGGACGAGCTCTGATATACTTACGTACGTGGAGTGAGGCATCACACTCGGAATGTATCGCAAATAATTTAGCGACAACTGCTATGTTTAACGATGTCGGAACACGTCTCTAGCCTAAACCTTCCAAATGTTATTGTTATGGTTCCAATGATTTCTTAGGTAAATTGATGTAAATGTTATGTTGATCTTGTTTAAAAAAAAATTCTTTGAGGTTCACCGCGTGATTCCATGGAAATTCCTAAAAATTCAAACTAAAATGATAAGCAAAATTTTCAATTTTAGCTTTTTCAATGAAAATCCTAGCTACTAAGGGAAAGAGCAATCAGTTTTAGAGCAAAAAACAAAGAGCGCAAACTAAAATGCATCTTTCCTAACTTGTTCCTATGCAACACACACAATTCACTATATGAACATGCATGTTTTTCTTTTCATCTCCCTTAATGTGAATGCAAGAAAGGAAACTATATGCATAAAATCAACAAAAACAAGTGTTTTCTTCTTTGAGAAACGAGGAATTTAACAACAATTTCTCTTTTAGGAAAAATGAAGAATGGAACTACAATTTTTCCTATAGGAAACGAATAATGAAAAAAAAAAATTCCTTTACAAGAACAAATGGATCTAATGCAGAAATAAAATAATTTGAATTTGATTTTAAAATGATAAATAAAAACACTAAAAAGACATTGAACAAATTTACTTTTCAAAGGAGGAAGAATCAGGTAAGTTCACTGGTCTCTAAGAGGTATCAGACATTTGAGAATATAGCAAAAAAATGGTTGAGAATTATAGCAATTACAAATTTGAATGGAATTTGGTTAGCTAAGGGGGCAACACAGTCTCTAAGGGGAGACAATGCATTGCAGTGCACCATTGAGTGGGAGACAATTCATTGTAGTGCACTGTGTCTTGACCAACAATGCGTTGGGCGCAACAGTGATTGAAAATTCAAGCTACAAAACACACTTCTAATGCAATTCTTTCATTCAAAAGTCTAATAACTAAAATTAGATACTACTGATGAGGATTAGTAGAGGAAATAACACTAGGAATGAGAGGAAACTCCCCAGTGGAGTCTCCAATTTGTTATGCAGAATTGTCATCTACAGATAAATAAAATTCCCTAAGTGTGGTGCTAGGCACTTAGCAAAATAGAGGAAAGACTTTTCTAACACTTTCTCTAAAATAAGAAGATACACAGAATGATAGAAGAACCTACTTGTGATCCAAGTACATATTCTTCTCCTTCTGTTGTTGTTGTTTTCGCTCTCAATCCAACTCAGATCGCCAGATCGATTCCTGCAAACACAAACATAGAACAACAAACAACATGCATATACATATATCTACCTATCTTAATCACTCAAATAAATTAGATGTGAAACATATATATTATTCAAGAATCCATTGCATGAGAAATAGAAGCATAAAGAAATACATATATGGGAAAATGAACAGTAATATTTATTAAAGAGTAGAAGGGGGAGGTTACAACCAATGATCGATTTGATGCCACCAACTCCAGCTTCATCCCAACCTCATCACATCCACATCACACCAGCAGCATATTAGTACTTTCACTTTCTCAAATGAGAATCCAACAACATTTCTTTACCAAAATTATTCCTTCCCTAGCACTAGGAACTGTCCTGAATTTATAGGGAAACTGATGGTAGTTTCTTAATGAATGACTTTCTAATAATAGGCAAGACATGTTCCCAAGTTCATAGGTGTTATATAGACACTTGGATTCAAATTTTGACACATATGGACTCTTCTAGAAGGCACTGGCCATGTGGAGATTCCTGGAACAATCAAAATTTCGCTCCCAGGTGACCAACGCACTCTTGAATGTCGGGAAGTGCATTTCATTGCACACTTGAATGCAGGATGCATATGCAACACAGTTAGTCCCTTTAGAGGCTGTGTTAGTGAGCCTATAAGTGATATAACATATACTTCAAACCTTGGAAATCTCACAATGGAATCCATGTATGAATTATTCTTCTCTTAAGGCATATAGCACCTAAAATGTAAGGGGATGATAGACACTTTTCATTGGTCCTGGGGATGATGTCTAGTTTTACCATGTCATAGGGGATGATGCTGAAATTGACCTATAATAATTTGTTTTTAGCTAAATTTGGGGGGACTATTTCTAACTTCCCTAAATTCTAGGTAATGACTCATTAGATGCATTTATGAGGTATTTTGGATCAGGTTTCAACCCAATGATGTGGCATCTTCTCTATTTTCTATATATACTCCAACTCAAGTCTTTTTAGAGGTTGGATAGTTGATATTGCAGGTGGAGCTTCTGTACATCTTTTTACATGTTGTAACTATAATTTTGGCACTCTAATGGTATGCTTATTAGCATTGCTTTTTCTCAGTAACACCATCCAATTGAATTTTTATGCTTGCATGAAATCACATGTATGCTTCTATATGATAAATATTATGAGTCTATAAACAGAATTCTTACTTTTTGTGCTATTTTTTATATATTTTCATAAATTTTTTCTACTTCCTTTGATAAATGGACTCATGTAATATGCTCATTTAAAATCTTTCTTTTCAAACCCTATACCACAATGAAAATTGAAGTGTGTTTATAAGTATACCTATCTGGCCTCATTTTCATGTCTGTAGTTGTTCATTTGAAATCAGACTTAAAACCTAGATCTAGTTCCTAAACTAACACTCTTATCCAGCAAAATTTAAAACAAAACCTTAATTCACTGAGCTTATATCTAGCCTAAGATAATTTCCTTTCGAGTCACTTCATTGACTGTGAAATTGACATTGAGAGAGCCCTATCTGGTTTGGTAGGGCTAGCTACCAAATCTAAAAAATTTCTTGAGGTTACCTCCTTCAGTCTCCTTTCTCAGCCTTGGGAAATGGAGGGAGTGATAACATAATACATAAATGAACCAATTCTCTTCCAAATCGAGCAGTTGCGCCAATATATGTTCCATGATGTCACTGTCTGCCATATTCATTACTACTACTATGCGAATACTGGTACAATGTACTCCATCGACGTCACTTCTTCCTGACCATACACCAATCAGAATGGGGTATGTTCAGTTAGATTCTTATAGCTAGTCTGGTAGGCCAATAGAACAAGAGGGACGCGCATATCCTAGTCATTTTGGTTAACGTTGCACACCTTTGTCAGTGCACTCTCCACAATTTTGTTGAAGGCTTTAACCGTGTCATTTTTCTAAGGGTGATAAGGTGTACTCTTTTGGTGACCCACTTGGAACTCTTTGGTCAAGGCTTCAATAGTCTTGTTCAGAAAATGTGTACGTCGGTCGCTCATAAATATTTTTGGGCAACCAAATTGTGACACAATATGCTCGAAATTGAAATTTTTCACCATGTCTACAATGCAATCCATCACGGGTTGTGCCTCAACCCATCGAGTGAGGTAGTCGATCGCAGTAATAATGTATTGCACTCCCATCTTCTTCCCTGGTGGATTGATTGGTCCCACAAATTCAATCACCCATTTATTGAAAGCTTGCAATGTAACTTACAGGTGCAACACCATTACATCTCTTCGTGATGGCCTACCTGTTCTCTAAAAAATGTTACAAGTGCTAGAATACTCCTTCGATTCTTTATGGAATGTAGGCTAACATAATCCAGCTCGCAGAATCTTCTATGCAGTAGCTTTCCCATCGTAGTGACCCATAGCCACCCCTCTGTGGGCTTCAATCAGTATGTTGTCTCACTCATGCCTAGGAACATATCGTCGCAGTATCTCATCATCCCCCATTTTATACATACTCCCTGCAATCAGGGTAAAATGTGTCACCCTTACTAATATCTCTTACTTATACTGCGTAGTATATTCCGGAGGTGCAAGTCTCGTAGAGAGAAACTTAATGATATCAAGGAAATTCTCATATGCAAACTTGATAGTGAACAACTGTGCGTCAGGTAATCCTTTGTTCAGATTCATTGGTTCTTCTCTTGTCTCGATCCTAGACAGATGATCTGGCCCAACATTCAAACGTCTCAGTTTGAAAATAAATTTGAAGTCATACTCTTGGAACAACAATAACCACCGAAAAATATTTCCCCCAACACAGGCTTGTTGACCAGGTACTTGTGTAAGATAGCTATATCAGTAGCATGTTATCATGAGCACCACTAGTTTACTTTTGACATGTTGCATACATTTTGAGGTCAGATGACCAATGTGCCTTAGGCACAAATTTTTCAAAAACCTATAGCTATCTATCTATTTGTTTTCGGTTTTTTCCTATGTTTATTGCGCAATCCTATTCAATTATGATGTGAATTGAAAATATTTCTTTACATGTGTTGAAAATTTCTGTTTATAACATAATTTTCCAAGTAATCAGTTAATGTGTTCAAGTTTTGGTAAATGTGTTGATATTCAATGAAATCAAAATGTCTTTCCAAAATTCAAACTCTTAGGAACATATGATGCAGTGTTGTATTTTTTACAGTATAAACACTAGTAAGTTGCAATACCACAAGTTTAATTCTAACCTAATTATGATGCAATTAATACCAAATGAAATGGAATCAGAGAGAATTTCAATCAACATGCTATATTCAGTGATATTTTTTGTAGATCGACCGATACAAATCCCTTGAAAACTCACTAACTCTTCGTTTGGAGTGAAAATGGCCCACGCTCCAGAGGATAGATTCTGCGTACTACAACTGCACCATCAACATATCCAATGAATGGTTCCAAAGCTTCAAACATTTGCGATGAAATGTAAAGAGGATTACTAACATCAAGAAAACTCTAGAAAAAAAAACTAAGATAGTAAATGAAAATCAACAACATATATACAATATAATACAATAGTTTTCTACGCTCATGTTTAAGCATAGTAATGTTTCAGATACAACCCATTTCGGGGTTGCGTCAATGGAATTCCATCGTAATCTACCAACTCGTAGGCACCCTTAGAAAGAACTATTTTGACAATATAGGGTCCATGCCATAACGGCTCAAATTTCCCTGTACCTATTACATCAGCTTCTTGATCATAAATAAGGACCAGGTCACCCTCTAAGAAGATGCGAGGCTAGACATGCTTGTCATATTGCGCCTTTATATGTCTCTTATCTGCTTCATTGGCCAATGGGGCTTCACAATGTATTTCATCAAGGTGGATGAGGTTAAAAAGACACGCTTCTTCATAAAAGGTGTCAGGTAACAATTCGATTGCGAGTTTTAAAGACGGTATTTCACATTCCTTTGGAAATATAGCTTCCAAACCATACACCAATTCAAAGGGGGTAAATCTGGTTGCATTTCTCACCGAGGTTCGGTATGCCCACAAATTCGAGTACAGGATTAAATGCCAATTTCATTTATGAATTCCTTATTATAGTTATACTCCTATAATCTTGTTAATAGCCTCAACATATCCATTTGATTGTGGATAATAAGGAGTATAACTATCATGGGACAGTCCTAATTTTGCAGTCAATTCATTCATCATATGATTGGAAAAATGTGAACCATGATCTATGATCATAGCCTATGGAACCCAAACCGTGAAATGACATGATTAAAGAAAAAAAATGCAGTTGTTTTTCCCATGTTATTAAATGTAGGCATCGCTTCGGCCCATTTGGTAAAGTAGTCTACTGTGACAATAATATAACCATGCCCCCCCAGATGAACGAGGGTTACAAGTCATGAAATCAATGCCCCATTTTTCAAATGGTCCCACAGAGACAACAAGATGCATTGTCGCTGGCGGTTTGCAGATTTTACGATCAAATATATGGTTTACATGACAACTTCTGAATGTGAGGATGCAGTCGCATAATATGGTAGGAAAAAAGTAACTGGCGCAGAGTATCTTCTATGTGATAGCGTATCCAGACAACTATCCACCACAAGCCCCAACATGAAAATCATTTAAAACCTTTTCGGCCTCCTCACGAGTGAGGCACCTTCTTAAAATTATATCAACACCACGACGATAAATTGTATCACCGACAACCAGATAATATTTGGCTTGGTATCGAATATGTCGCTAGTGAGAGCCGGAGGTATCAGGCCAAAAAGTCTCGATCTGGAGATAAATGATAAAATCCCCAAACCACGGATCAGATGATTCGATCAGAAATAGAGACTCATCAGGAATAGATGGTTCTGATGTAGTAGCAGTACTATCAGAGGGAAGGTCACAGAGAAGCTCATCCAAATCTAAATACTTCTTTGAATTGGATTTGGTGAATTCCAAATCAAACTCCTGCAAAATGACAATCCATTTTGAATATTTTCCCCCCAGCAATTAACATGATAAGATGTAAGTCATGGGGTTGCAATCTGAGATGAAAATGGTCTTTAGGAACATGATATAGTGGAAAAATATTTGGATAGCTTGAACGGCCGCCAAGACAAGCTTTTCTAAGTATGAATACTTCACTTTCATATCAATGAGATTACGACTCAAATAATAGATCAGATGTTCTATCCAATTTTCTACTTGGACCAATACCATAGCAATGGTCATATCAACCATGGCGATATATAAGAAATAATCAATCTGATAATTGGGGGGATACATTAATGACGCTTGAACAAGTGTATCCTTGACATCATCAAAAGAAGCTTACGCAACCTTATCCCAATGTAAGGGAATCCCATTTTTCAAGAGCCGAGTAAATCCTTTATCCATTTTGGCGTAGTTGGGTATGAACCTCCCTAGGAAATTAGCCTTTCCTTGAAGTTTCTATAACTGAAGAAAATTTGATGGCATAGGCAAATCAAGAATGGCCTGGACCTTCAGTGGGTCAATTTGAATTCCTTCTTTTGAAATGACAAATCCTAGAAAATGACCATAACCAACATAAAAAACACATTTATGTGGATTGAGGCATATTTTGTAGTGTCTGCAGTGTATAAAGATATCTCTCAAATGCATCAGGTGATCATTCTGATTCCATGAATGTGTGGGTAAATCATCTAGATAAGGTTGAACAATAAGCTTGATTTCATTGAAAGCATAATCCATTGCTCTTTGAAAAGTTCCCCCAGCTTTATTTAAACCAAATGAGAGTTTCCGATAAGAAAATGTGCCCTAGGGATAGATGAAATTTGTCTGATATTGGTCCTTTGGGCGAATATTGATTTGATTGTAGCCATAAAATCCATCCATGAACGAAAAGATTTTGCATCCAGCACAATCGTCAATAATCTGGTTGATAAAGAGAGTAGGATAGTTGTCTTTTGGACAAGCAAGATTGAGATCCCAATAATCGATGCACACTCTAATGGTCCCTTGTTTCTTCATAACAAGAACAATGTTGGAAACCTAATCAATAAGCAGAACAAGGTGAATGAAACCAACACATAATTTTTTTTTTAATTCTGCTTTAATGACAGAAGCCTTCTTTAGATGAACAGGATGAAGTCGTTGACATATCGGTTTGACATCGGGGTACATATTAATGGTGTTTTAAACGATACTAGTATCTATGCTTAGCATTTCCTTGTAATACCAAGGAAATACATCACGAAATTCACGAAAGAGAGAGCGATAAGTTTTGAGTTCTGATGGAGAATAAGACACACCTACATGAATGTTTTCTACAATGCCGAGTTTGGTCAAAATATCAACATAAATGGTTTCTTCAATATTTGATAAATTTCGCTTGGATTCGATTGCATTAATGGGAAAATAATTCGAAAATAATGTTTTGATCGATGGGTGATATAGTTCAATAATATTATCTTCTTCGTAATCCTGAAGATGAGAGCAATGATGATGATCTTCTGATGGTTCTGTGCCTTACATCATGGATTCCATAATATTCTCATATGTCAAGAAAGTGGATGAAAAAGGATCAGATGGAGTACCAAAATATAACGAACGATCAAACCAAATGACCAGCGACGATGATTTCAGATTCACCGCCCAAGCCATATAGATTGATTGTTATGTCAGGAAAATTGGGCTGGGCAGTAGAAATTCATCCAACGTCAATGAGGCTTCATGTGGAAGACCTATTGACGCATGTTATGACTTATCATTGTGGTGTTCATCTAACTCCCTAAATGATGACTTCGTTTGACTATGTCTTTTCTAGTGTATGCTCACTGGTCTGGCCGCAAAATGGTACATTGAGTTACCAAGAGCTTCATTTGATAATTTCACTGCCCTATCTATTGTCTTTTTGACTTACTTCCAATTACCCATATGATATGAAACTGGAACGAAACTCTTTACTAATTTTAAACAGACTAATGCTACTCACATTTCTGATCATATTCATGAGTGGAGTCGTCGTCATAGAATGGTTAATACATTTGTTCCTAATCAGCTCCTTACTGAATGGTTCATTAAGTCCCTGTTACCATGTATAAATGAGGATGTAGCTAAGGGTTGAATTTTCACTAAAGAGCAGGTCATTTATCATGCCCAGTACTTTTATTTGATTTACACTCAATCTGGAATTCTCTACGATAAAATTCCCAATGCATCGCGATCTAATTTCAATGTTCCTCCTCCATCTAAGGACTCTCATGCCAGAGACGGTATAATCGGTACTGCAAGCACACATCACTCTACTGCATCTGATCTTGTGCCTTCTTCTGAAATACATGTTGTGTCATATGACAAGGGAAAAAGTGACAAGCAACCGGGAATTAAGATAAAGGGGAAATCAAAGAAAAATCAAACTTCTACCCCATAGGAAATATCATCTGATCAATCTGCTGGAAATCGGAAACCTCATTACCCTTGCATAATTTGTAATGAGGAGAAATTTTTTCGAGACTGTCCTCGCTGCACTAAAGTCTCAAAATTGGTTAAGACCTCGCATGCATCCGCCATGTTGGCAGATCCATTTCTGAATATAGACACAAATTTGGTTGCTACGAATCCAACTTCTAATTCCCAAGTGCTTATGTTGTATGTCACGAAGCCATCGACTGATGTTTTGGTGTCAACGTATAATAAATATTACGGTAGTCAAGATATTGATCAACTTACTACCTCAACCACGAATCCATCTACTGAATCAATACCGCCAACTGTTATTCCTGAGTTAACAATAAAGCCACCAAAGGGAGTAGTTCATAAATCAAAATTCAATCCTTGATCCAGAGCTACTAAAAATTATAATATAGTTGAAGATTTGGCGCTTAAGGTGCTTCAAAATTGTCCCTCCCAGAAGTAAGCATTGTTGTCGACAATTGGTGGAATTGATCCAATAGATTCCAATCTTGTAGTCTTTAATCATACAAGCTATGTGCCGAAATTACCAGCAAAATTGGCACTCTCTATCCAAGTAAATTTTCTCAATCACCTCATTCATCATACTATTATTGACTAGGGAGCATCTACATGCATTATGTCTCTAAATTGTTGGAAGTCACTTGGCTCACCGTGCCTATCTCAAATGCCTACAACGTTGAAAGCTTTCGACGGACGTACATATAAGCCTTGTGGTATCATCAATAACCTGCATGTTGGAATAGGGGGAAAAATAGTAAATTTTGAAGTTGATTTCATTGACGGACCCCTTGATTACAACATTTTACTCATAATGCCATGGGTATATTCTATGAAAACGATCATCTCTACATATTTTAGAATGATCGCCTTTCCACATAAAGGTGTCATCAATGTCATCAATCAACTATCCTTCTTTTCCTCCAGTTCCCAAGTAACCGGAAGCATTCTGTTAGTTCACGCGCCCCAACTTGCACTTCAGAACATTGGTGTAGGACTCTTAAAGGATTCCACCCTCATGGGAACCTTTGCATTACCACCACCTACGATGTCGGAAGAAATTTATCCAACGTCGACGAGTATTCCCCAAGGTTTCCATTGAACTTAGGAATATTTGAGGGTAATTTATGAGGTATCACCAGCCACCAAGAAGCATAATTGATTAGATCATTGGTAAGTTGGTTTAAGTCTGATAATTCTAAAGTTACAACAAAATTCAATTGTCGATTTAATTTGGGTTGAGTATAGCCAGGTTATGATGGAATTTCTTGGGCAACATGCCTTAGAGTACCATCATAAGGAATTTGTTGCTCGTAACCTAGATAGGGGTTGTTTTGAAAAGCAAACACTTGAGGATTCTATTGACCAAAACCTAGGTAGCTACTTGTTCAAATGAAGGTTGTGGAATTTGCGCTTGTGGCTACCCCACCAATATTATAACCCAAAATAGGATAGCTTGGATTCAGTTGTGGATAGGTATAACCTGGTTTTGGCTGCGAAATCCCATAATATGGTAATCCATCTTGTGAATAAATAATTCTGGATACAGGTGGTTGTTGTAAACCAGCCGAAGGAGTTGGAGTCTGACGGCCCAATACTTGAGGGTATTGGGTGTAAGGACCCACCTGAGATGGTTGAGGTACAACAGTTTGAGCCTGTAACAAGGGTAAGGATGTATTAGCAAGTGGATTTGATGTGAGTGCAACAAGTTGAACCGGTTGATACAAGTGTACAACCGTTTGTGGTTGGATGGGTAGAGTGGGCTGCCACTAACAAACATTAATTCTGACATTAGGATGACCAAATAACAATGGATTACTTTCAAAATGGGGGACCATAGGTTGCCCCCAAGCATGAGGAGTATAATAAGATGGAAAATATTGTTCTCCAAATGTAGGGAATCCAGTTGAAATTGTACTGGATGGAATATATCCAGATGGACCAACTTGATATTTCCCCGATGATGTATATAAAGGATCAAGCCATTCAGTACTCACTATAGATTTACCATTTAGAATACTAGATGATGACATTGGTGAAGTCCATTGGTTTGAGGATGCACCAGAGAAGGTTCCAGATAAATATTGCTAACCGGGTGGGACGGAAGGGCCACCGTATAAATGTGATATTGGTGAAGTAGTGAACATCGACGGGGTAGCAAGAGCATTTGCTATCGCAACTGGAATAGATGGTTTAGTCAAATATTTTAGCTCAGGCATGGTTATTTGACCAAATGTATATTCAATTGGATCTACGGGAACTCGAAGTGAAACAGGATCAAAAAAAGCAGAGGAAGGTGATTGAGTAAAATACTCGTATAGGTAAAGCTCCTCCCCAAAATGAGTTGGAGTTAAAGGTGTTTCATTTTGTGGTATTTATTCAATCGAAATTAAACCAGGTGGAAGCATTTTTCTGTCAGGCCCAAAGTATATTTCAGGAGGTTGACTGCGTGATACGGGAAACTCAATGGCTACAATAGATTGTGGGGCGACCGATACAGGAAAAAATTACAGTTGTTCGACTTCGGGATTCAGATGTTCTGGAAAAAAGTGACAGGATCCGGATCAACTTCCAGTTGAACAACGTCGGGCTCAAGAGGTATGGTCTCACTAATTCGATGGATCGTGACCACAGGTAGTTCTGAGGACTCCATCTCGACAATAGTAAATGAACCAGGATTTTTAGAAACAACTTGAGTTGACTCTGGTATATGTGAGGATGATGTCACGCCAGAGGTACTAACAGTACTAGTTTCGGTAGAGCGATTCTGCCTTCGCCGACCAGAAATGGCTTCCGGTGGTAAAGGTGGTTTTAGTGCTATTCTACGCGAATGATGGGGAAAGGTATGTTCTTCTTCCACGATGACTGATTTATTTAATGACCAAAAACAAATAAACAACAAACACCAGGAATGAGAGGACACTCCCCAGTGGAGTCTCCAATTTGTTATGCGGAATTTTCATCTACGGATAAATCAAATTCCCTAAGTGTGGTGCTAGGCACTTGGCACAATAGAGGAAAGACTTTGCTAACGCTTTCTCTAAAATAATCAGATACACAGAATGATAGAAGAACCTACTTGTGATCCAAGTACTTCTCATTCTCCTTCTGTCGTTGTTGTTGTCGCTCTCAATCCAACTCAGATCACTAGATTGATTCCTGCAAACACAAACATAGAAAAAAAAACAACATGCATATATAGATATCTACCTATATTAATCACTCAAATCAATTAGATGTGAAACATATATATTATTCAAGGATCCATTGCATGAGAAATAGAAGCATAAAGAGATACATATATGGGAAAATGAAAAGTAATATTTATTAAAGAGTAGAAGGGGGAGGTTACAACCAATGATCGATTTGATGCCACCAACTCCAGCTTCATCCCAACCTCATCACATCCAACATCACATCAGCAGCATATTATTACTTTCACTCTCTCAAATGAGAATCCAACAGCATTTCTTTACCAAAATTTTTCCTTCCCTAGCACTAGGATCTATCCTCAATTTATAGGGAAACTTATGGTAGTTTCTCAATGAATGACTTTCTAATAATAGGCAAGACATGTTCCCAAGTTCAAAGATGTTATATGGACAGTTAGATTCAAATTTTGACACATATGGACTCTTCTAGAAGGCACTGGACATGTGGAGATTCCTGGAACAATGAGAATTCTGCTCGCAGGTGACCAATGCACTCTTGAATGTCGGGAAGTGCATTTCATTGCACACTTGAATGGAGGATGTTGCATATGCAACGCAGCTAGTCCCTTTAGAGGTTGTGTTAGTGAGTCTATAAGTGATATGACATATATTTCAAACCCTTGAAATCTCACAATAGAATCCATGTATGAATTATTCTTCTCTTAAGGCATATAGCACCTGAAATGTAAGGGGATGATAGACACTTTTCATTGGTCCTGGGGATGATGTCCAGTTTTACCATGTCATAGGGGATGATGCCGAAATTGACCTATAATAATTTTTTGTTAGCTAAATTTGGGGGGACTATTTCTAACTTCCCTAAATTCTAGGTAATGACTCATTAGATGCATTTATGAGGTATTTTGGATCAGGTTTCAACCCAATGAGGTGACATCTTCTCTATTTTCTATATATACTCCAACTCAAGTCTTTTTAGAGGTTGGATAGTTGATATTGCAGGTGGAGCTTCTGTACATCTTTTTACATTGGAATCAAAGACATGTTGTAGCTATAATTTTGGGACTCAAATGGTATGCTTATTAGCATTGTTTTTTCTTAGTAACACCATTGAATTGAATTTTATGCTTGCATGAAATCACATGTATGCTTCTATATGATAAATATTATGATTCTATAAACAAAATTCTTACTTTTTGTGCTCTGTTTTAGATATTTTCATAAATTTTTTCTACTTCCTCTGATGAATGGACTCATGTAATATGCTCATTTTGAATATTTCTTTTCAAACCCTATACCATAATGACAATTTAAGTGTGTTTATAAGTATACCTATCTAGCCTCATTTTCATCTCTCTAGTTGTTCATTTGAAATCAGACTTAAAACCTAGACCTAGTTCCTAAAATAACACTCTTATCCAGCAAAATTTAAAACAAAACCCTAATTCACTGAGCTTATATCTAGCCTAAGATAATTTCCTTTCGAGTCACCGCATTGACTGTGAAATTGACATTGAGAGAGGCCTATATGGTTTGGTAGGGCTAGCTACCAAATCTAAAAATTGGCTTGAGGTTACCTCCTTCAGTCTCCTTTATTAGCCTTGGGAAATGGAGAGAGTGATAACATAACCCAGAAATGAACCGATCCTCTTCCAAATCGAGCAGTTGCGCCAATGTATGTTCCATGATGTAATTGTTTGCCATATTCATTACTACTACTATGTGAATACTAGTACAATGTACTCCATCAGTGTCACTTCTTCCTGATCATACACCAATCAAAATGGGGTATGTTCAGTTAGATTCTTATAGCTAGTCTGGTAGGCCGATAGAACGAGAGGGATGCACATATCCTAGTCATTTTGGTTAATGTTGCACACCTTTGTCAGTGCACTCTCCACAATTTTGTTGAAGGCTTTAACCGTGTCATTTGTCTGAGGGTGATAAGGTGTACTCTTTTGGTGACCCACTTGGAACTCTTCGGTAAAGGCTTCAATAGTGTTTCTCAGAAAATGTGTACCCTGGTCACTCATAAATATTTTTGGGTAGCCAAATTGTGACACAATATGCTCGAAATTGAAATTTTCCAACATATCTGCAATGCAATCCTTCACGGGTTGTGCCTCGACCCATCGAGTGAGGTAGTCGATCACAGTAATAATGTATTGCACTCCCATATTCTTCCCTGGTGAATCGATTGTGTTATTTCCTAAATCTACCTCAGGCTGAAAAATGCAAAGTTCAGGGTAACATCAAACCACGCTCAGTCTGGTAGCTAGCCCTACCAGAACAGGAGAGGGCTCTCTCCGTGTCAATCTCAGCAAAAATAATCAATAGGGCTTGAGATAACTTGAAATAAAAGATAATTTTAGGCTAGGTATATAAGTGAAAGAGTTTGATTTTGTTTTTGTTTTTTTTTGGATCAAAGGGAAAGGCAGTTTTGGGTGCGGGGATAAGGCCTAGTTTTTGCAGAGTTATGATTGGGGCAAGGAAGGCAATTGTTTTGATGCTTTAGATTGAATGAATGGATGGATCAGACTGGTGAGGAGCTGAAGAGAAAAAGAGGGTCTCAAGATTCCTCCTCAAACAGATGAAAACATGGAAAATCAAACAAAACTGAAGGCAGAGCAAAGCAAGCTAATGAATTCCACCTTTAACACTCATTTGTTTAATTTAAGAAGAAAAGAGAAGGGAAAATGATACACATAAACATCAGTGAACTTACAATTACATAGAGAAAAACACCATCAAAACACAGAGCCACATGGATCCCAAAGAGTGCTTCAAACCCTGGTCTATTCCTTTGCCAAAATTGCAGAGATGAAATGTACAATGAAGTGCCAAGCAATCCCAAGTGTCTAACCCTTGAAAATGACTGAAGAACTACAAGATATAGACAAGCCTAACTCATCCCCATGCCTCTAGGGGTCGAGCTCACCATTCTAGGAGATTTTTCAACCATATCTAAACTAATAACTGAAAAATAGCCAATGAAACAACTTGCCTCTATATGATAGGAAACTGATTCATTCACTTACATTTCACTTTTTGGTGAATGAATCCACTAAGATGAGTAAAAATGTGCCAAAATTACATCATGGTCATGAAATTACATCAAGGTACATCAAGAGTTACATGAAAAATTCAAACTAGCCAAAAATAGGCGAAAATCTGAGCTGTTGAGTGAAAAATAGGCCAAATTTCACTATGCGTAGCACAAGTTTGAGGCTGATTTTGAGGGCCTTCTCGAAGTCCAAATCGAGTGCAGGATAGCTCTTTGGAAAGCCCTGCCTATATAATTTCCAAACCAAGTGTAATTTCTGGATTTGGTTTCCATTTTCCCCTCCAAAAATCAAATCTCCCAACACTGCTTCCTATGTGTGCAAAAATTGGCAGAAAGGCCATTTTTAGGGTGTTTTTGACCCTTTAGGCAACCCAGAAATTAATGAAATACTTAGGTAATCCATAGGCATGCATAAATTTTGATGAAAAATCTAGAAATGCAAAGTTTTCCTCCAGAAGAGCTGCCAATTATAAGCGCATGCCAAGTGGCGCTACGCGTCGGGCAGGAAAATCTGTTTTGTGACCAAAAAATTCAAAATTGACAAAAATTTTCCCAAATTTCTTGAAATTTGAGCTAAGGGTTCCTCATCAAGCACTATGCTGGGCCAAATAAGCTTCGGCCAAAATTTGGAGCCTATCATGCCTTTTGCGACGCTTTAGTGCCCTCCTTAGCCTTGCCTTCAGGATTTTGATCCTTGCTTTGCAAACATGATTGTGTGCCCAATAATGGTTCTTCATGTGTCTGAGCATGTTCTTCTCCTTTTTGGCCTTCTAGGTGCAGGTAGTTCAGTGGTGGAATCACTGTCTTGGTCATAGGATGTATGAGTGTCTGTCTCCATGGTGTTGCAAGGTCTATGTTTGGCTTGTTGAAAATGAGAAATGAGAATCTGGTTGTTTTTTGTTTCAATGCCAAATATATGGTGATGTGAGAGGGACTGTGTGAAATATGGGCAGTGGGAAAAATGTGGTTCAGTCAAGTGAAATTTGAAGTATGAGGACATTCACTTGACTGTTTGGGGAACTTGAGATTTTTGGAATTTCATAAGTGATATGAGAGAGGGAGAGTGATAGGGAATGGTAGGGTTTATGGATAGGGATAATAGGACTTGGGAGTGAATGACCTTGGGATGTAAGAGGATGGTGTATTTGAGGAGATAATGGGATAACAGAGAATGGGATATGTGGCACAAACTATTTTAAAACACCAACTCAAAACCCTAAGGAGCAGTTTTAAACAAGGTAATAGGGTTTGCAATTTGACATTACAAATTCTCATATTCCATTTCAAACTACACCAAACATTGGAAAATAGCAATGACAAAATCTCATAAACTTACTCGGTGCATAGGAGACTGAGTCGTTTTGAAAATTTTGGAAGCAGTGATAAAAATTTTGCTTGTCGGCCCTGTGCGCCGCACGCACAACCCAGTGCGCCACGCTTGTTATATGCATCATGCACGTTCAAACTTGCAAGGAGATGGGAAGCTCTATGCGCCGCGACTGCCTTATGTGCCGTGACCTCCAACCAGTGCACCGCGACCCTGAATCTCACCACAGTCTCAACTTTTCAAAAACTATTTCGCTCTTCCACAATTTTCTTCAGCTTCACTCTTGTCTTGGCTTGCAAATGGATTGTAGAAACAATGAAAATATCTTATATGCCCAATGACTTTGATTTTTAATTTGAAAAATCCACTTTTGTAATGTTTGAAACTTTGGCACTTTTCACACAAACTCTGTTTTTGTTTCCTTTTGATTTTTGAGCTGATGATGAATCTCTTTGTCTGTCTTTGCAGGGATAGATGGCATGGTGTTTTGGCAAAGGCGACCAGGGTTGCACCTGAAGAATTTCACAACTGAAAAAACTTTGAAATTTACATTACATTTATTACAAAAAGACAAAATAGACAATTTTTCTTCAAAACAAGGTTTTGAAGAAAAATCATTATCAAGCATTATGATGATGAAAATTTTGCTCTGAAACCTTATTTGAAGCTCCCTCATGTGCCTGTTGGCATTATTAAGAATTTTTAAGACCAAATTAGCGAAACCCTAGACTCAATGAAACCTGCAACCCTAAAATGACTCTTTGTCAATTTTGAGACCAAACAAGATTGTACATAATTTCGGTGAACAGAATTAGACCAGTAGGTACAAGACATGAGGAACATGAGTAAAAATCCCCCTACCGTCAGAAAATCAATGTTCCTAATGGAATGCAGATGACTGAGCTGAGTGAGACACCTAAAATGAAATGCAACAAGAGAAAATTGATCACTGAAAGAGGGATGAAGACACTGACTCTAACATTGGCTCCAACGGGGATGGTAGCTCCTTAGAGGTGCCAAGGACTGCAGATCTTTGGGAGAGCAGAAAGTGCCTTCATCCATTGGGCAATGGAATCAAAACACGAAAACTGACATTATGCAGACTGACTCTGACTTAAGGCTAAAACTGAAAACCATAATAAAACCAAACATGACTAAAACATAACTAACAAACTGGAAAGATGCTCATAATTGAGCTTATTCATCAAACCTACTCTAATTTTTCTTTTCACCACCCAATCAAGTGAAATGGAACAGCCAATGCAACCATGTAAGCATCCTGGCTGCTATTTGATTTCTTCCCAAATGCTTTCTGATGCACAGGAAAAGGGAAGAATCGAAAGGCAACTCCCATGGAAACTTGGAATCAAGTTGACTGTTGATAAACTTGCAAAGCATGAATTGACTGGATGACTTCAAGAATACTATGAAATGATCTTCATAAACATAGCTATTGATTTCAATTAACACATTACTGCTCTGGTCCAGGTAATCTTCATAGCTGGATATTAAGATTTTCCTCACATATGTGTTGTCTTTCTTTGGTGACAGCAGCAGACTGTCAAAAGGATCCTGAATTTCGTGAATAACCAAACTCTGTTGTTGATTCCAAACAGAACAAAAGGCTCCTTTATAAATCTCCTCATATGACTGCAAACCTTGTTATGGGCTTTGTAATGAAAAATCTGTTAAACAAGACAATGAAGGCGACTTTTGAATAAGATTATTATCAACATTATTTTCTGGCACATGGTTAGCCAATGGAGAATAAATTTTACAGCAAACATCATCCAACACACAAGCAATAGGATCATCAAAAACTTGAGAAGACTGCTACGATGTATCCATTGAAACTGTATGACATCCTACTGGCTGTTCATCTTTTTATTTAGAGATATTACGAAGATTCTGCTTTATAAACTGAAATGCTTTGAAACAAAAGGGTACAGAATCCTCTTGCATCATTAAATCATGTATTTCGGCTTCCACGCCTTCATCTGTAATATGACCTTCAATTGTGTTTGGTGGCTAAAAATCTGGTGCTAGGGGGGGTTTTGTATCCGAAATGATTTCATCAGTCATTTCAGGGGAATATTTCTCATTAACAACTTGCTCAAGAATTTCGCTATCTGTCTCATCCTCAACATTAAAACTGAGAGATTGTTAATTTCCTACAGGCCGCTCATTTGAAGATTTACTATGCAATTTACCCTTCAAAAACTGGAATGATTCAAAACAAAATATCACGGAGTCATCTTGTATCATTTGATCATATGTGCCAGCTTCCATGTCTTCATCTGCAACTTGAAAATCAATGGCTTTCGGGGGCTGCGAATCCGAATATGAGAAGTCTTGAACAAGGTTTTCATTGCCCTCAATATGGTCCAAATCAAGACTTGTTGACAGTTGATTTCTGATTATATGATTTTTTTCTCTGATGAACTGAAACAAATCAAAACAAAAAGGCAAATATCCTTCACTTACTTCAAAATTTGCTACACTTTCCTCGTCACTGTCATAGCTGATATGCATCGTTTGATCACTGTACTCAACCTGCTAAAAGTGAACTTCCTCCTTCCACAAGCTAGCTGCTGATTTGTCTGCAAGATTAGCTTCTGTTTGGAGAACATAATCATCATCATACTGATCAAACTGAGGCAAATCATCAATATAAAACACATCATCAAGCATACATGTCATATCAACAGATCTCTCTTCTCCAAGATGATCTACAAAAAAATCATTATCAGATTTATGACAACTGGGATAAGAAACAAAATGTTTTGGATCAGCAACTTGTTCTTCTTCAATCAGTGAGCCATGGGCTTGAACATTATACTCATTCCTTGTGGTGATCCTCTGCATCATCTCTTCCACTGCACTTACCAAAATGTCAAGATTTACCTCTAGAGATGTTGATTTCTCCGGATCTATGTTTTTCATCTCTTCTTCCTTCAGCCTTTCCCTTCAGATCCACAAATGAGCCTCTACATCTACTGCACTGTTCTGCCTCTCTTCAAGTGTTGCAAGATTCCTTTCTCTCAACTAAAACTCCATTTCTGGATCAAAGGCACCTGGATAGTGCAAGAGAGCATATCTAGGAGGAGGTCTTATATCGACAGGTATCGAATAATAGACTCGATTGAATCTAGCGAAAAAAATTTGTACTGGCTCCCCTGACTGTCTTTTTAGCTAGGCATACTCGTCTAAAATAAGGAAAGGGTTTTGTCCAATCACCCACCTGTTGAGGAAAACTTTGACGAACTGCTAGAAATCTGAGATGCTCGCATCAGGCAGGGCTTTGAACCAACTCTTGACTTTTCTTTGCAAAGAAAGAGAAAAAAGCCTATTACTAACATCTTCATCATCAACTTCAAAAAGGTCTAGGAAAGTCCCAACATTCTGCACATGTTGCTCAGCATTGACATTGTTACATTCACCGTCAAATCTCGGCAAATATAGGTAATAATTTGCAGGGAAAGTATGGAGAACAGAAGGTAAAACAAGAGGTTTATACCTATCTGGGACTATAAAAGGTGTAAGAGTATATACAAGAGCTACGGGATCAGTTTTGTTTTCTTTAGGCTCATCACTCTGAAGAGAGTCATCATAAGATGTGGGAAAAGTAAGGAGGCCAGGATCAAAGGGAAACTTAGTATTTAAACTTTTTGAATAGGTCAAGTGAAGATTTTGATCACCTTTATCATACAAAAAATTCTGAAAAACTTTTAGGACAGCTTCAAGAATAGCAAAGAAGTAATTTACAAGAAAGCAGACTAGATCCTGAATACCATTCCACTTTGGATACCTGAACTTTGTGTAAGATCCTTCCATTTTCTCAGAGAAAGAGTTAGTCATCCAGTGGAGTCTCTACATTGAGTTGGAGTCACCAGGTGAATGATTTCAGCCTTCTCATGTCTGATCGTTGTCCACCATCAACCATCAGATCTAACTTGATACATGTACTGGGGAAACTTACAAGTTATATGTTACGTTTACAAACTAGACCGGAGATTGACTGAAGCAGCGTTTATCTACTTTCGCTAATGCAAAGCAAGAGCGTTTCGAAGGCTACCTGGCATAACTTCAGGCTCCGTCTGTAGCTTATAAAACAAATAACACCAACACGTAAACCATTTTCGTCCCCAGTATGGTTTCCACTATGTTATTTCCTAAATCTACCTCAGGCTGAAAAAGGAAGAGTTCAGGGTAACATCAAACCACGCTCAGTCTGGTAGCTAGCCCTACCAGAACAGGAGAGGGCTCTCTCCGGGTCAATCTCAGCAAAAATAATCAATAGGGCTTGATATGACTTGAAATAAAAGCTAATTTTAGGCTAGGTATATAAGTGAAAGAGTTTTATTGTGTTTTTGGGGGTTTTTCTTGGATCAAAGGGAAAGGCAGTTTTGGGTGCGGGGATAAGGCCTAGTTTTTGCAGAGTTCTAATTGGGGCAAGGAAGGAAATTGTTTTTATGCTTTATATTGAATGAATGGATGTATCAGACCGGTGATGAGATGAAGAGGGCAAGAGGGTCTCAAGAGTCATCCTCAAACAGATGAAAACATGGAAAATTAAACAAAACTGAAGCCAGAGCAAAGCAAGCTAATGAATTCCACCTTTAACACTCATTTGTTTAATTTAACAAGAAAAGAGAAGAAAAAATGATACACATAAACATCAGTGAACTTACAATTACATAGAGAAAAACACCATCAAAACACAGAGCCACATGGATCCCAAAGAGTGCTGCAAACCCTGGTCTATTCCTTTGCCAAAATTGCAGAGATGAAATGTACAATGAAGTGCCAAGCAATCCCAAGTGTCCAACCCTTGAAAATGACTAAAGAAATACAAGATATAGACAAGCCTAACTCATACCCATGCCTCTAGGGGTTGAGCTCACCATTCTAGGAGCTGTTTCAACCATATCTAAACTAAGAACTGAAAAATAGCCAATGAAACAACTTGCCTCTATATGATAGGAAACTGATTCATTCGCTTACATTTCACTTTTTGGTGAATGAATCCACTAAGATGAGTAAAAATGTGCCAAAATTACATCATGGTCATGAAATTACATCAAGTTACATCAAGAGTTACATGAAAAAGTCAAACTAGCCAAAAATAGGCGAAAATCTGAGCTGCTGAGTGAAAAATAGGCCACATTTCTCTATGCGTCGTGCCTAAAATCTCTATGCATAGCACAAGTTTGAGGCTGATTTTGAGTGCCTTCCCAAAGTCCAAATCGATTGTAGGATATCTCGTTGGAAAGCCCTGCCTATCTACTTTCCAACCCAAGTGGAATTTCTGGATTTGGTTGCCATTTTCCCCTCCACAAATCAAATCTCCCAACACTGCTTCCTGTGTGTGCAAAAAGTGGCAGAAAGGCCATTTTTAGGGTGTTTTTGACCCTTTAGGCAACCCAGAAATTGATGAAATCCTTAGGTAATCCATAGGCATGCATAACTTTTGATGAAAAATCCAGAAATGCAAATTTTTCCTCTAGAAGAGCTGCCAATTATATGCGCGTGCAAATTGGTGCTATGCATCGGGCAAGAAAATCTGTTTTGTGACCAAAAAATTCAAAATTGACAAAAATTTTCCCAAATTTCTTGAAATTTGAGCTAAGGGTTTCTCATCAAGCACTATGCTAGGCCAAAGAAGCTTCGGCCAAAATTTGGAGCCTATCATGCCTTTTGCGACGCTTTAGTGCCCTCCTTAGCCTTGCCTTCAGGATTTTGATCCTTGCTTTGCAAACATGATTGCGTGCCCAATAATGGTTCTTCATGTGTCTGAGCATGTTCTTCTCCTTGTTGGACTTCTAGGTGCATGTATTTCAGTGGTGGAATCACTTTCTCGATCATAGGATGTATGAGTGTCTGTCTCCATGGTGTTGCAAGGTCTATGTTTGGCTTGTTAAAAATGAGAAATGAGAATCTGGTTGTTTTTTGTTTCAATGCCAAATATATGGTGATGTGAGAGGGACTGTGGGAAATATGGGCAATGGGAAAAATGTGGTTCAGTCAAGTGAAATTTGAAGTATGAGGACAGTCACTTGACTGTTTGGGGAACTTGAGATTTTGGGAATTTTATAAGTGATATGAGAGAGGGAGAGTGATAGGGAATGGTAGGGTTTAGGGATACGAATAATAGTACTTGGGAGTGAATGACCTTGGGATGTAAGAGGATGGTGTATTTGAGGAGATAATGGGATAATGAGATAATGGGATAACAGAGAATGGGATATGTGGCACAAACTATTTTAAAACACCAACTCAAAACCCTAAGGAGCAATTTTAAACAAGGTAATAGGGTTTGAAATTTGACATTACAAATTCTCATATTCCATTTCAAACTACACCAAACATTGGCAAATAGCAATGAAAAAATCTCATAAACTTACTCGGTGCACAGGAGACTGAGCCGTTTTGAAAATTTTGGAAGCGGTGATAAAAATTTTGTTTGTTGGCCTTGTGCGCCGCGCGCACAACCGAGTGCGTCGCACCTGGTATATGCGTCGTGCACGTTCAAACTTGCAAGGAGATGGGAAGCTCTATGCGCCGCGACTTCCTTATGCGTCGCGACCTCCAACCAGTGCGCCGCGACCCTGAATCTCACCACAGTCTCGGCTTTTCAAAAACTATTTCACTCTTCCACAATTTTCTTCGGCTTCACTCTTGTCTTCTTGTAAATGGATTGTAGAAACAATGAAAATATCTTATATTCCCAATGACTTTGATTTTTAATTTGAAAAATCCACTTTTGTAATGTTTGAAACTTTGGCACTTTTCACACAAACTCTGTTTTTGTTTCCTTTTGATTTTTGAGCTGATGATGAATCTCTTTGTCTGTCTTTGCAGGGATAGATGGCATGGTGTTTTGGCAAAGGCGACCAGGGTTGTGCCTAAATAATTTCACAACTGAAAAAACTTTGAAATTTACATTACATTTATTACAAAAAGACAAAATAGACAATTTTTCTTCAAAACAGGGTTTTGAAGAAAAATCATTATCAAGCATTATGATGATGAAAATTTTGCTCCAAAACCTTATTTGAAGCTCCCTCATGTGCCTGCTAGCATTATTAAGCATTTTGAAGACCAAATTAGCGAAACCCTAGACCTAATGAAACCTGCAACCCTAAAATGACTCTTTGTCAATTTTGAGACCAAACAAGACTGTACATGATTTCGGTGAACAGAATTAGACCAGCAGGTACAAGACATGAGGAACATGAGTAAAAAGCCCCCTACCGTTAGAAAATCGATGTTCCTAATGGAATGCAGATGACTGAGTTGAGTGAGACACCTAAAATGAAATGCAACAAGAGAAAATTGATCACTGACGGAGGGATGAAGATACCGACTCTAACAGATTGGTCCCACAAATTCAATCACCCATTTATTGCAAGCTTGAAATGTAACTTACGAGTGCAACACCATTACATCTCTCCGTGATGGCCTACCTGCCCTCTAAAAAATGTTGTAGGTGCTCGAATACTCCTTCGATTCTTTATGGACTGTAGGCTAACATAATCGAGCTTGCAAAATCTTCTGCACAATAGCTTTCCCATCATAGTGACCCCCAACCACCCCTTTGTGGGCTTCAATCAGTACGTTGTCTCAATCATGCTTAGGAACATATCGTCGCGGTATCTCATCATCCCGCATTTTATACATATGCCCTGCAATCAGGGTAAAATGTGTCACCCTTACTAATAGCTCTTGCTTATATTGTGTAGTATATTCCGGAGGTGCAAGTCTCGTAGAGAGAAACTTAATGATATCAAGGAAATTCTCATATGAAAACTTGATAGCGAACAACTGTGCATCAGGTAATCCTTTGTTCAAATTCATTGGTTCTTCTCTTGTCTCGATCCTAAACAAATTATTTGGCCTAGCATTCAAACGTCTCGGTTTGAAAATAAATTTGAAGTCATACTCTTGGAACAACAATAACCACCAAAAAATATTCCCCCCAACACAGGCTTGTTGACTAGGTACTTCAAAGCACATTGATTCGTAAACATCTTGAAGTGCTCCCCCAATAGGTAGTGTCTGTATTTTTGTACAACATATACCATTTCCATCCCCTCACGCTCTGTGGTGAAGTAGTTCTTCTCCGCCTTAGACAAATTTCTACTTGCAAAGGCCGCAAGATGATCATTATCCCCTTCCCCAGGCTACACTAGCACTGCTCTAAAAGCTATGCAGGACACATCGACGTTAACATGAAATTCCTTTTTCCACTGGGTGCAGTTACCATATTTTCTTTTAGTAGATCAAGTCTCTTCTAACAGCCATCATCCCAACAGAACTTGACATCTTTATTTAATAATTTTTCCATTACCTCAATGATATGCGCGTACGCCTTAGTAAAATTCCTGTAATAGATGGTATGTTTGAGCGTCATGCATAGCTGCTTTACACTTGTTTGGGGTTCTAAATAGATGATTACTGCATTCTTCGTAGGATCGACCATAAATTCCTTTTTTCACACAATATTCCCTAAAAAAATACCATATGGTACGCAGAAAATTCATTTCTTTATATTTAAGGAGATCTGATACTTCCTGCAGGTATCCAACATCAGATGTAGACTGGAGACATGTTTCTTCAATAGCCCAAACACGGTCCAGTCATCAAAGTATACCTCTAGAAACTTGTGAATATACTGTTTGAAATTTGCGACAACTAATATGGAAAATATAGCAGGAGTGTTCTTTAATCCAAATGGAATTACGGTGTACTGAAAGGACCCCCTTTATGTAGCAAAGGTGGTCTTGCTTCTATCTTCCTACTCAATCCTGATATGATGATACCCTAAGAGTCCATCAGTAAATGAGTAGGCTTCCTACCCACCAACATTCTCCAATACTTCGTCTATGAATGGCATCGGGAATGGATGATGGACACAGGCATCCTTCAGTTGCAGAGATTAACACAAATCCTTATCTCACCCTTAGTCTTATTCTCTTGGACCACCATAGGGATAACTCACTTAGACTCCTTGACTCGTTCAATGATGGCATGACTAAGCATTTTTTCGCGTTCCTCCCTCACTTTCTCTCGGTACTTTGGGTTCAGCCGATAGGGGCACTGCTTGACTGGCTTCACATCAAGATCTAAAGTGATGTGCATTACTCTGAGATCACCCATGATGCCTTGTAATTCTGAAAATTTTGTTGGGAATAGGTTATTGTATTCATGCAATAATTCTATGACCTTGCTCACTATGTCATCATCCCAACAATCCCCAACCCTTGCAAATTTGGGCTCCATCTCTGAGCCAATGTTGACTTGCTGAGTCTTGATAGGTTGGGCTACATCAAAAATTGCTACCGGAGGCCCTGTAACCTTGCATTTTCCTTCTGTCTCAATAATTTTGACATTGCGCAAATCCTCCTCATCCTCTTCTACGGTCAAATTATAACATTCATGGGCTTGTTCAACCTGCATGACCCAATCAGGTTGTACCAACGTCCTTGGCTCTTTAATAATATGAAATATCCCTTCTTTAATTTCTTGGAGAGCCTCATTAATACACTCCCATCCATCAGCAAAGCTATAATTCAACAAGAATCCATCGATCGTCTCATCCCAAGTCATCGTTCCATGGCGCAGTTTTTTTCAAGGTACTGTTGTTGAGGTATCCTCTCTAAGGAATGAAATAACACTTGCACCCATTCGAGCTAAGGTTTGGTGCCCCAAGATTTAGTCCAAATAGACAAATGCTCATGTGGATCCCTCTAGCCATCATACTTCTCTGTGATATTCATATTAACCTGACCAAACCTCACCCTTATCAATTTGCAAAATTATTTCCATCCTCCTAAACTTTCTCTGTGCACACCCCACCATCGGGTTGGAGTAGACCTTAATATGAAGTCTAAAGCTTCATACCTCTGTTCTTTAGGCGCATTTTGCTAAAATTATTCCAAAAACAACACAAAATTCCCTGTGCCATCATAAAAAGGTAAGTCGTGTACTCCTAATCTGACACAGGGCTTATTAGCCACTTCATGCAAACAGTTATGCTAGTGTTACAACTCCTCATCTAAATATAAAACACATGAACTATCACACTCCCATAATATTCTACCATCGACGGTGGGATTAATATAGTCTTCATCCTACATGGTGAGCTTATAAATCTAATCAATTGCAGCATCACCATACTCATGCTAGACAGTCTCTATATATCTCGCACCTTCTGAAGGATCTAGTGACACAACAACTTGGGTTCCATATTTTTCAAACACCATATTCTTCAGGTTGACTATAGCATCCATGTCATAATCCTAATTAAATCCCAACAACCCAAGATAGAGATTACTATCATCTATGATCTCGATGACTTCAAAATCAACCAATACACCTGCACCATCAATATCTACAGTAATTCCCTGCAAGCGCCCCATAGGAATGATCTTTAGCTATTTTTCCATCCTTATTTGAATTGGTGACAATTTCATCTTAGGCCTTCCCATCCATTCTCATTTTTTCTTTGGAAAAATGTTAGCATATGACCCTAGATCCAGGATGACTTGCTTTATCTCATAATATTTGATCTACATAGTCAACCGCATCTCTCGGTTGGTTCTCTTCTTGTTATTTACACTTTGGTTACTGCATGTTGTTCAAGATGCAACTTTTCCTTAACAGCCTAGTTATCTATCAGTTCATACAATCCTTATACAACCTTCTGGTCCCTCGGCAATTTCATACACATTTGTAAAAATGATGCCAAGCTAGATTGATCAGCTTGGCTTATTTTTTACTAGGAACAATTGTCTCTACGCGGTAGACGGCGAAGCTTTAGGAGTTTTAAATGCCTTCCTTGCTTCCATGAACGTCTCTTTATTGTGTTGCACATTAAATCCAACATTATTAGCTTTTTCCTTCCTTACCCATGTCTTTGTTTCAGCCTTTGCTCCTTTTTCACGACCCCTCTTAGAACTCATACCACTATGTGTTACTATGTTAACGCTTGGATATGCTTGGCGTATTTCAACCCTCATCATTTCGATATTTTGAGTCGACTGCTGGACGTGCTTCTCTTGAATTTTAGCTAAAAAAATGGGACACTCTTCAATTTCATGACTAGATTCTTAACAATACTTACAAGAAGTTGTTGTAGGATTCTAACAATCCCATGCAAAGTTCCCGATCTATCTGCAGTTGTAACATGTGACCTGTCCTTGTCCTCAACCAGCACCTCCTCCTCGGCCACAACCTCGACCTAGGAAACCTCCTCGCACGATCGATGAACCCAAAGCTTCGCGCCCTTATACCTACATCTGATATGCACTAGGACTATTATGCATCATCAGGTCATAGCTCTTACAATGTTATTCATCGTGCCCTACCGAACTGCAAAAGTTACAGAACAATTGCTTTGGTGATCTAACAATTTTTTGCAATAGATGAATAAATTCTGTGGAATGATGGTCTGCAACTTTGCAAAGGCTATGTTGATCAATGGTTATCATTGATGTCAACCCAAGAAGCACCAGGGTCTACCCCAATCTTACATGGGAATTTTGAATTGAAAACTTACTTTATTTCAATTCAAGGATATTTGGGGTGGTTTCTACTTGTCGAGATTTTTCCGTTGATATATGGCACGCCATGTAATTCTTCCCAATTTGAGAGATATTTATATTTGAAGTTAGTAACCCCAATTAGTGGGCTAAGACCCCATGGGGATGTGGCATGACACTAATCATTGGTTGTGGTCATTGAATAGTCAATAATTAATAATTTTTTAAGCTCCTAAAATCCCTCCAACGTTAACTTGTTGAAGACCCTCTCAACCTAAGCATTTATATAAGTTGTAACCCTCATATCCTCCCTACGTAAGGATTTTTCTACCAAAAATAGGTTATCATGGAATTTTTTCTATAATTTTTTCCTACGAAGCTTCAGATGTTGAAACAAAAAACCCACTTGGGAGAAATCTTGGTGAAGCTTGTATCCAAATTTCAGATCTTGGTTCACTATATTTTCGGAGATATTATATGTGGAATTTAGGGTTTTTGCAGGCTTCCGAATTTCATCCCAAAGAGGTGACCTTGGGAAAATAGTCATAACTCTCTCTCTGAGAAGAAGATTGGAATTCTGTAAAAAGTGGTGAATACCACACAGACTTTATTTTTTTGTATATCAATTTCAGATCCAGAGGAGGAAACAATGGCATGTGGCACGCCGTAAAAGTTCTCTCTACTGAACTAGTCCATAATTAGGTCATTGTGAAAGATTGGGCATAAATTTGTCTTGAAGAATCCAAATTAGGTCAAACCTGTGGCATTGGAAAGAAGAATAAAAGGGATACTAAAGGAGATAAGATCACATATTTGGATCTTAAATCACAAAGATATATCAGATTCAATATCGATCTCCTAGCAGGCAAGAAAAAGCTAGATCATGTGTTGTCAAGGGTTGCAAAGGCCCAAAATTTCTAGGGCAGCAAAGCACAGAAAGGTGCAAAAAAATGATGAAGCAGAGGTAAGCTCCAGGTATTTATATTCTGTATATGCATGTTCATCTCTTAATTGCATTAGGTTCTTTGTATTCTAATTTGTTGTTTTTGTTTAGCACTGACATACGCTCTACACGATAAGGTAAGTTTTGCTATTATCATGTCATGGGTATTTCCTTGAATAATTCTTGTAGGTATTATATATTCATCAAGATAAGACTCAATTCATGATCTAATATTCTGAAGAGTGAGAATGGGTAGCATGACAAGAGTAGTAATCAAGATGCAGAACAACAACAATAAGTTCACAACATGAAGTCTTCAAGTGGGCAGCACTACATACAGTCATTGTAAGGGTATAATTTTACTTAGTCATTGTAAAAGCATCATTGTAAAAGTTGTGCAAGTTTCTATCTGCCAAGAGTTTAAGAGGAATTTTCGGGAGGTCTAGGATCATCATTAGGTGGTTTTCTCATAGTTGGGGTTATGGTATAGTGTGTCTTCTTCTTCTACATCGTTCTATATCATTATAAAGTGGACCATTTTCCCTAGTACGGGAGTCCATTCTTCTTTTATTCTTCTATAGGGTGGTAAGCGAGTACTAGGCTGGTGCATGAAGTCACCAACAGGTTCAAGCCTATGAAAAATTTAGGGTGGTAGGGTGGTGCTAGGGTGAGTTGTAGCTCATTGGGTGTTGGGGCATCCGTTCAGTTGACTACTGAAGAATAGCATGCGTTGGAGCATCCATCCAATGGGAGCTGGAGAAGAATTATTTTCTAGATTATAGGAAGTTGGAGCTTTATTTTCAATTGGAGTTGAAGATTAAAGAATTATTAGAAAATAATTCGGGTGGTTTTTGTCCCGGAGGGGGTTTCCACCTTAAAAATTGTGTGCATCTGTGTTCCTTTTTTTTATTGTTATCATTGTAAAGACATTAATAATAATTGAAGATTAAATAATGCTTTGAAAGATTAATAATAATACTAATTTAAGGGAATATTGATTCACCCCCCCTCTCAGGAATACTATCTGAAAAAAAATACTATGTTTGCAAGTTAAATAAGGCTCTATATGGTCTTAAGTAGGCTCCCGGAGCATGGTATGCTCGTCTTGATGGATATCTACATCAACAAGGGTTCAAGAAAGGTACTGCTGATAGAAATATTTATGTACAAATAGATAAAGATAATTTATCAATCGTTGAGGTATATGTGGATGATATAATATTTGGTAGCAATGATGATCAACTAAGTAATAACTTTGCTACAAATATGCAAAGTGAGTTTGAGATGTCTTTACTTGGTGAGCTGACATACTTCTTAGGGCTTTAAATATCTCAGCAAGAGAAAGGAATATCTATATGTCAAGCCAAGTACATTAAGGAAATTCTCAAGAAATTCAAAATGGAAGATTGCAAACTCATCCTTAATATGATGGTAATAGGTAGAAAATTGAGCATAGATGACTCATCTAAGGATGTGGATCAGAGGTTGTACAAATCTATGTTTGGTAGTCTTCTAGACCCTGCACTAGGTCACGGCTGCAATGGGCTTGACATCCCAATTTTCAAATAGTCTCTATAAACAGGGCATTATTCTTTATAGTGACCCTTCGCTGTGTATTTGATACACCATTTTATCACCAAAATGAGGCTGATGGGCTGCTCAACAATCAATTTAGTGTAATTGTTTCAAACCACTTATGGTTGGAACTTAGCCCTTCCAACCTGAGAGGGCTCTCTCAAGAAAATGTATAACTTCAATCAACAATGCTTAGAACAAAGATGGCTAACTCTTGAGTATGTTATGAATGATTTTTAGTAGGTGAAGGATGTGAATTAATGGCTACCATTGGGCATGGAGTCATAGTGACACTCAATTACATAGAAAACATCTTTCATGGAAGATGAGGCATGTGTACTCTCATCAAAAACACAACTTGAACAGTAAACTAGATGCATAAAGGAAGTTGGAGCATGTTTAAACATGAATTCCAAGTGATTATACATAAAGTAAACTAAATGAACATTAAAAAGGTAGATAAGACAAACACACATAAGAGTACATGAAAAATATCAGGTATGAGAGAAGCTTTCTGCAACTGTATATTACAGACTAGAAAATATTACAAAAGTAGCATATTGCATAACATCAATAAACCTTCTCTAATTCTCTCATCTCCTTATTTATAGAATTAGGCACCTTACATGTAGTCTGCCACCTGGGCTAGACCTTCGAAACTACTAAAGACACCTTATCCAAAAAGGAACAGATTACAAGGAGATAATATAGAGATATTTTCGTTTACAAAGAGTTTAAAACCTAATAGTACTCTAACACCATTTACTTCACTAACAAATTTTAAATGACCCATACATGATGAAATTTATCGAACAAGACAACTTTTCCTAAGGTGTAAATGACCATAACTAAGTAATAAATAACCACACTAAAATCTAGGGTCTGCTTCTCGGATTTTAAGGATGTGATGTTGTGTTTAATGATGTGTCAAGAATGATGAGCTATCAGCCCAATCAGCTTCATTGCTAAGTGTTCTCACCAAATGGAGTCTCCACTGATATAATTTAACATATCTAGATGAATGATGTGCTCCAAAAAACATTTAATGCTTCAAAAACATCAAAATTTTCCCTCACTGCAAAAACAGAGCTCTTTAGGCAAGTCTGTAGCAAAGAGTTTGTAGCATTATTCACTTGGAAACTTCTGCAAACATTTTTACTTATCTGCTCATTGGAGGATCTTCAATAAGCCAAAAGACTTAAATGCATGCCCTTACTTACTCTTCTTATGACAAATTTTGGAAATTATAACATAAATTAATCTTCAGTGAGTTCATAGCGAAAATTCAGCCTTAAGCCTGGAGTACACTACGAACTTGCCTGATATTTTCCATATTTTGAAATGTTCACTTATTACCTCCAAAAAATATCCATATCTATGTGAAATGATGAGAGGAAGAATCGTAAGGAAAAATGAACTTAAATCATGTATTACCCTCCTTAAGAGGTAGCAAGTTCATCCAACACTATCATTTTCAAGCCTTTCTTCTTTAGCTCTGCCTGCACCATTTCCATTTGAATTTCTAGCTCTTTAACTTGAGTTTGCAGCTTTCTCCTCCCTGCAACCACATGTTTCTCCTCATGGTGTGCTTCATCATTCTATCCAAGGGTAGTGTTATTTTAAGCATTTTCTTAAACCTTCTTCCACTTCATCATAAAAATTGATTTACTTGCTGACTTCTTTCTTGAAATTTGACAGCTCCTTCCTTTCTTGTTTGAAATCATCCAAATCCAGCTTCATTTCTAATACCTCATCTCTTGCTTCTTTAATTTTCCCTTTAATAAGTTCCACTTCATATTTCTCTTGTATTTTCTCTTTGCCTTTCTGTGACTTGGTGATTTCTACTTCAGCTGGGGATAAATCAATAATCTCTTCCACCATGGGGTTGCTTCCTCTTTTCTATCTCTGTATGCTTCTTATCAGACTAAACACCCTTTGAGAGTTGTGACCTAGTAAAAGGTTTTCTAGGCTTGAAGACAAAACCTGAATCCTCACTGGAGAAATCAAGCTTTCTTGTAGTGAGACCCTTCTTCTTCATTTTGGTTCCTTTAATCTCCACAAGTTTAACCACAAGGGTTTCTTCAATGTCAGTAGCCTGCAGAATGTCTTCAATTTTACCCTTTCCTTCTGTCTGACTCCTGGTAATTCTCCTATGAGTCATTGTGTCAGATTTGATCTTGCTACTTGTATATGTTGGCTAAGGTGCCACTGTTTCCTGCAAATGTTCAATTTCTACCTCCATGGGGTTTTCTATAGGTTGCACTTCTTCTTCAATTCCAACCTCTTCTTCAGCTATGGGCTCTTTATCCTTTTTGGGAGTGCTTTTCTTTGACTTGGGTCTTCTTTGGAGTAAGCACATCCACATCATAACCACTTAAAAATAAAAAGGTAGCCCGGTCCCTATTCAATTTATTCAATTCTTCCATTACCAAGAACTTAATTAAGCCATGATTAAATATAAATGTCTCACTACTCTCAGTTATAGCTTGCACTTTATCAGACATCTTACCTAATCTTCTGAAAAGGAAAAAAGGAAGGTCTAGGAGTTGTTTACCTATGAAGTGGAGTAAGAGCCTGAAATGATACTAGTAGATCATGTGAAATCTACCCTCACATGTGAAATATTTTTGGATTACCATAAATAGCTTTGTGTAATTCTCCTTAAGGAAACTCCTAGGTATACCTAAGGTCATATCCACTCCTACATGCTCTTTCTTCATAAATTCATCACAATTCTATGGTTTAAACTTGATGGCCTTGAACCCTTCTTCTCATGACCTCGGAATTTCTGTTGCTTGAGAAATAGTCTCAGGGGAAACTGTAAAACTCAGTATGCCAACCTTTGAATTTGTGCCAACAAAGTTGACAACAAAATCTTTGGAGACTTGAGCATGGTATCCCTACAACTTTTGACAGAATCACATGCAACCAACATTGGTGAAGGCTTGCGCAAAACTTGGATCCTCCATAACTAGTTTTAGGTCCATAGGCTCATATCTAACTATTGAACCTCCTTTTTTGATATTCTTATGTGCAGCCATATCCTCCAAAACAGTGTTGCCCTACTTGAAATCTTGACACCTACAAAAAATTGTATATGACAGCAATCTACTTGTTGAAAAAGGTGGAAACTAACCTAAGACACGAGCTAGACAAAATCTAAAAGAGAAAAATGTTGGAAATGGATCAAGAATCTCATAAGGATCGAAAGTTAATTGATGTAGCTCGAATGGATGAAGGCTAAATTAGGAAAAGAAAGTGGGAGGGGAAAACATAAATATGGTGGTGGGATGATTGCCAAGCATGCAATACATCGAATAATGCCTCATAATAGGTATGCACATGATGAAAAAATGACCCATAACCACTGAAAAGATGGCATATCATCGATTCCCTTACTACTAGCAGAAAAACCCAAGTTCATAGCGAATTGAGTTAGTGGGATGACAAATTCGCTATGGAACTGTCAGGTGAGTCTGTAGCGAAAACAACCTGTTTTGCACAGAAAATGCTACAGACTTAGGTAAAACATTCCAAGTGTAAAAAATGACTTAATTAACCTCATGCATTCGATTTTTGGAATATTACCTATTAAAATACCTTAGTCACATGACTGGTAACCATTTAAACCCATTAGTACTACACCAAATATGAAATTTGATCACTTTCGTGACTTTATTTGACCCAAAAAAAAAATTGACCTAACTCAAAATGACACTCTTAACCAACCTAATTGTTATTAAAGATAACACACCATACCTCCATTATCATCCCTGATTGAATCTCCTTTCCCTTCTTTAGATCCTATAGCTCCATATTAAATCTCACCAACTAAGTTTGAATTTTTTGCACTCCTATAGTTGTATCAACTACAGGCAATGATTTAGGCTTCATCGTGATCTCCAGCACTTTAGCCTGAGTTGCAATCTTCTGTTGAGGCAATGGAAGTCTGAGATGGGGAAACAACTTAGCAATGAACCATTCTCTATTTTTTTCATCTGGGATCTTGAAACTAATTTGTCTCAACAACTTTTTAAATTTTTGATCTATCTCCCATATAGACTCGGTATTCAGCTACTTAATTTCTTTGATCTCCATGATGCACTGGGTCTGCGACTTTGGTTTCTTGAATTAAATGTTCAGTGCAGTCTTTTTCTCAGCTAAAAAAGCATTTGCATTCATCGTAACATATTTCATTTACCAGAACAATGCTCTATCTTGCAGCGCTGTATTCAACTGCACGTTCTTCATATTTTCATCTGTAACATTCAGCGAACTCCATATCGCTTCTATCACAAACCAGAACTGTTCAAGGTCATCTGTTCCCTTGAAAAAATGCATCTTTAGTGGCTAGGCCATGGGGGGAGGCGGAGGTGGAGGAACATAATGGGATGGAGTGATGATGGGGGTGGAAGGTTGGTGAATTTCCTCAGCTCTTTTTTGACTTTTAGATCTCAACGACAAACTTCACGAAGTAGCGAGGTTGTTTTCTCTTTTCTCAATTCAAACAATGGTCTATATCTAGACTCAATTTACATATCCCAACCTGTTTTGAATCGCTTACCACTTCACGTAGCACTAGGTTCTCCTTCTTCAAACATCAATCTGAGCACATCCATAATATACCCTTTTCACACATTAGCATTTTAATCCATAACTTCAGTGAATTTAGGTACTTACATCTAGGGTTTCTAAAGAACTTGCGCTTTGATTCACTATAATATACAGAGGTTTTGATTATGAACTAAGTAATGAAACCTCCAGAGAAACTGTCTATTATCCATGATAACCATTAGGTTTGTTTTGAGTTAATCAGGGTGTTTTCTCAACTTAGTGTTCCTAAATTGATAACATGAATTGTCAACCAGGGCTAGTAAACTGCTGAAGTGTGGTGCACTATATATGCCTAGGTAACTGTCTCTCACTACATTGTGTTTAGTGTTTTTATGATTTTTTTGGTTTTATGGTTTTATGTTTTAAAAAGGAAAAGAACTAAGTGTTAATAAAGGGAAGTTTACACTAAAACAGAGTGAAACTATTCTAAACTATGTGTGCACTAAAGAATAGAAAATGCAAAGCTTGATAATGACTCATAGCAAGGAAACAAATCACAACATGAACTCAATAACCCATATCATGAACTCATCCAATTCATTCATTTAGAAATATGTTGGAATAGCTTTGAGAAAAGGACAAGTTTTTAGTGCAATTGAGGTTCTCTTAAGTCAAAAATCAACTTACAATGTTACAACATCTCATCCATGGTTAGAGGTTTATTGGAACATAATTGGAAAAGAATATTTGTAGCACAATAAGATTTCTACTCTAAATTAACTTATAATTATGAGATTAATCCATTCTGCACCTCAATTTATCACTACTAGGCCTCACTCAAAAGTTATAGATTCTTTTTAGAATAGTTTTTGGGAAAAGGCTTATTTGTGAAATTGCAAAAGATTACAGAATAATCAAGGTCTTAAACTGATATCACTAATCCCTGTTTATATAATGATGCATTAATAGTAATTCAGAACAGGAGTAGTTTGTAAATAATGAAGACCGTGAAGACTAATTTTGGCAGCTAACACAACTTTAAAATACAATGGATAACACTAAACTAGGATGCAATTGACCAAACTTGAAATACAGTGACCACAACTAAACTAGAATGCCATTAATCTAACTTGAAATACAGTGAACTAAGAATGAACTAGAGTACCATTATCAAGCTTGAAATATAGTGACAGAATTAAATTAGAATGACATCTACCTCTGGAGTATTTCAACTGAACTAAAATGCAATTAATTCTGTGAAATACTATAGCCCTGTCTCGTTCAAGATGAGTGATATTTTGGAATAGTTTGTAAAAACAAGTCTGGCTGCATCATTCAATGCAACTGAGCATAAAACATAAAATTCAAAAGAAATGCAACTAAGCTCTAAAACACCACAGCTATGCCTCATTCAGTGTTCATAATATTTTGGAACAGTTCGTAAGAACAAGACAAGTTGTAATACTGGATGTAAATGAGCATAAAATGTAAAGTTCAAAAAACTATTTAAATTGAGAATGAAACAAGGCTACAGCTACTTATCTAAACCAAATGCATAATGCTTCATGGGCAGTAGGGGCCCTCTACCACTGGATCAGCACACAAATCTACTCAATATTGACTCAGCTCATGCAATAAAATGATGCTTCTTTCATTAAATGAGAAATTCTTCAAAACAAAGTATTTACGATCTTCAAAGATCTAGGTAACAAAAAAAAATCTAACTAGTTGTTTCTCGGTCTCCCGAGTCATACTTATAATGAAATTACATAACTACCCTTGAGAAAAATAGGGATAAGTTTCTTTCCCACTTCTAATCGAATTAAAACTCTTATTGAAGGTCTCGTACTTTGCTGCAGACAGTTGTAGAGTCTGTGTCCCGGTAGAAGTCTACCTCTTAGTTTTGGTTTCCCACGTGCATAAACACCTGTAGAATTGTGCTCAGACTTTGTAGGGAGAAAAGAATGATGTGGATGAAGTCTATAATTCGCCCATATGCGTTTTTATTTCAGACGACACCTGTAACCCACTCAAACACTAAAATAGTTGCAGAACGCGTGATCGGCTACAAAACGTCTGTATTATGTAGCTATTTTGCACAAAATTATTAAAACAGCAAAAACCATGAAAATACAATATGTTAATCAATTGCATGTAACCTTTAAGCAATCCTAATCATTCTTCATTGATTTTAGGCTTCTGAAGTGAAGTGAAGGTTTGTTAAAGAGAAGGAAATTCTAGGGCTCAACACAGGGTAAGTTACTTAGGGTTTAATAGGTTTTTTAAATTTGTGATTTTAAAAATTTTCACATGTATGAAGGTACCTTAGTGATTTTGAAATTTCATCATTAGTGTTTATAGGAGTCATTGTCAAATAAAAAACCAAAATTTCGTTGTGCATCATCAAATCTTGCAATTATGGTGAATTGGACACTTTTACACACTTTCGCAACAACTTAAGTTTAAAATGGGTTAGAATTTGCTACGAAAGTTCCTGACACTTTCGTAGCAAATTCACCCTCCCGAACACGGGATTTTCTATGAAATTAGGTTTTTCTATTAATGGTAGGGAAAAGGGTGCAAAGTGTAAAAAAAGGGTTTGATCATAGTTTTTCAAAGCATATTGGCTCATGATTTCTCCCTATTGTCATTTCCCATCATTTGTGAAACACATGCATCATATAGTTGTTCGATCATCATATTCCATTTTCACTTTTTTCATTCTAATTTCTTGTCTCAAATACGCTCTTATCTCATCCTTGTGAGCTACTTTGGTTGTCTGGTAGCCTTAGAATCTATTTAATTGTCTCAGGGTAAACTCTATTAGTGTCAAATATTAGTGTGTTATCCCTAATAATTTTTGTAGGTGTCAAGGAAGGGGATATTCAATACATCTTGGAGCCATGGAATCACAAAAGAAGTAGTATAAAGGAGGATATGTTGTTAGGTACGAGCCCATGGACATGAGGCTACTAGAAGAATACCCCACCTTCTCCCATGTGTTTTCTAGTGTGGGTTGCCTCCGATTATGTAAAACATTGCAGCGATATCATGGACAAGTCTCAAAGGACTTTACCATCAATTTTACAAGCATTGGGTCAAAAGTGGGCATGTTAAATTTTGTTGTGTCTCCTGACACAATTGCGCAAGCCACTGAGATCCCAAGATCAGGAGAGTCATGGTTCAAGGTAATAAGTTTAAATGGTAGAATTGTGGTGAATTCTTGAAGGAAAAACATAAGGGAATTGATATGGCTTCAAGCATCCATAGAACATGCCTTAAGGAGTATTTTTCCAAGTTTCTAATGGTGATTCAAAAACATTTCACTTGTGAGGGTAGATTCCATATGGTATATCAATACCACTTCAAATTATTGCCACACTTTACAGGTAAGCAACCCTTGTATATGTCTTTTTATTTTCTTAGGAGCTTGGGTAAAATGGTAGATAAGGTTTAGGCCAAACCTGAAGCTAGTGATACCTCAGCCTTTCATCATGCTCTTATCAAGTTGCTGGTGGTTGAAGAATTAAATAAATTAAAAAGAGATTGGCCAACGTTTCTATTTTTAAGTGGCTATGAATTTGATGTTGTTAATCCTAGCAAACTGTAATATTCCCAATTATCCATGAGCTAGTTGGAATATTCAATTTTGCTTTGCTGCTTTTTTAATGAATAAAAGGATAGTGGAGGTCCATAATTCTCCTTAATAATGAATAAATCAATGCCAATGTGAAAGAGATAAATATTGGCAGCTTAATTGAGCACCCTTAGGTGTGAAAATGGGCTAGAACACCTTGACTGGGTCAACCTTGACCAAATCAACAGTGTTGTCATGGAGGAGTGGTCATCAATAAGAGACATCACAGTTTTAGATGGAGATGATTTATGTGGAAGTAGTGTTATTATTGGATGGGGCTTAGGGTTTGCAAGCTTATATCTTATTTAAGGAAGAGGATGGCAACCATTGTTCATTATGCATGTATGTTGATATTTCTGAATATATGGTCTATTTAGACATATATCTTTCTCTTGTTGTTTAGCACAGGGTGTTCATGATCGGGAATCCCACCCCTTCCATTAAGAAGCTCTTGGAGGAGTCTTGTACTAGATTATCCACTATCAAGCTTAAGTTCAAGCTTCATCTTTCATTTACAGCACATATCCTGTTGAGGGTTTGGTTATTTTGCAGGTTGCAGCAGTGGAGACTATATTTGGGTCATTTTGTTACTCATTTTCAGTGGAGAAGGCTTCCTTTCCATTGGGAGGACAGTAAGGAAGACCTTTGGGAATATTTTCAAATCTTGGCATCAGACCAACTGTTTATTTATCCCTACAACACATTTTTCTTCTAGATCTACGTTATTTTTGTAGGAGGAGTTGCAGGGTGGATTGGCACACCATTTGGAGGGTTGGTTTTCTAGTGAAAAGGATATGCCTTTCATTTAGAGGATCTATTGGAGGAGGCTATTATATTTATCATATCAGATCAGCCACACTTTCCAAATCTGTATTTTGCAGTGGATCTTCAGCCCTAGGGCCTAGATCCCCATCTTGTATATGGTATTTTGCTGAAAACCCTTAAGGGGTTCTTCAAAGGAGGTTGTATAGTGCTCAGATTTGTATTGGATCTATTTTTTGAGGCACATATCAGCCCTAGATTTGATTTATAACCATTTCTGTAGCAGTGCTTTTAAAACATCTCTATAAGAGTCTTCCAGCGTTTATATATAGTAGCAGCACCTCATTTTGAGGGATTTTGTCCATTGGAGGCTTGTACTTTCTTGTTGTGTATCTTATGGCCCATTATTTATGCATATTTTGATGTTTCTATAACATATGAAAGGTATCCATATCAACCTCTTGAATTTAAGTGATGTTTTACACTATTGTTCCAGCATTTTGCACTATATTCCTGCTTTTCCCATTTGGGAATATTACAGTGGTATCATAGCATAATCTTGGCACATCCTGTGCATATTGAAAAGCCATTATGTCATCTGAAGAAGGATATCCTCTTACTAATAGAGAGAATAGGTATCAAAGAAGAATACACTGGAAGTTTGATTATACAAATCACAAATAATACAAGGGTAAAACCCCTTTATCTAGAGGAGATGATGAAGAGAAGGAGTTCCCCAAGATCCTTCTTAGAGCCATGCAAGACATTGCCAGAGAGATCAATCAGATGAGAATGGATAGATACAAGGAATCCCCTAAAGGATTTCATCATGGTGAAGGCTCTGGCATGTCTCATCACTGGAGTGATCAGCCAGTGCAGCAACCACAAGTTTCCCAACGCTCTACAATGCCTACATTATTGGCTATGGGAAATCAAGGGTTTCAAGAGCAAGAATCCCTTGAAGACTATTTTATGGAGTATGAGTCTCAAACTCATAGATTCAAGGACCACTTGATTTTTCAATAATTTTGTCAAATCAAGTAAAATAGAAGACCCAGGCATCACAATAGAAGTGGTGGATTCATTCATAATCATGATCTACACTGCACTATGGGCATATTATTTTTACCCAACTTTGATGGGTCATCCAAGTGCACTTCCAAATCATGGGTAGAGAAGCTTGATATCTGCTTCCAGTTGAACAAAGTTCCAGAAATGGAGGCCATTAAGATTGCAGCACTGCACCTTGAGGGTGAAGCACATGACTGGTAGTTCCATGGCTTATATACATTGGGTCATGCCAATGTGACTGCATATTCAGAGTTCACTAGGAGGCTGGTGAAGAGGTTTGATAGAAGAGATCCTGAAGCACCATTCGTGGGGCTTGCAAAGCTTAAACAATCAGGTATATGTTTCTAAATTTTTGAGACTTTCTATCATGGTTCCTGATTTATCTGCAGCAAGAAGGATGTATATGTTCATTTATGGGTTAGATGAACCTCTTCATGGGTTGGTTAAGTCTACCAAGCCCACTACCCTTCAAGATTCCATTAAAAGGGCTAGATATCTTCAAGATGCCTTGCCAAAAGCAAAGGCAACATTTCAGCATAAGCCCTCTTTTCCATCAAAGGGAAAAGAAGAAAAGGCTCCTCTTTCAAAGGAAAGCCAATATTAAAAACCTCTTGATGATGATGTCTGAAGATATTTGAGGAGGAGGAAGCTTTGCTTCACATGCCAAGAATCTTGGGCACCCAGACATAGATGTGCAATAGGAAAGGCACACTACATAGAGGTCTTCTCAGATGATGAGGAGGAAGAAGAAGATGAACCAAGAAGAGGTCACAACGCTAACACTACAGGAGATGAAACAACACCATCAAGAGATGGGAATGGGGCATTTGCTCCAATTGGAGGGGTTCTTGCATCATTGGGAGTGGTACCCAACTATCATAAAACTTACACAAAAGAAATAGATTTGAATTTGCATAGTGGAATTAGGGATATGATGATCCCATCTATTATGCACATGGGGATGGTTCATGAGACATCACTATCTTGTGGTAAGCCACCTAAGAGACCACTTGATCCAGAATCAGTGAGAGATGTCTCACATCATGATACACCATTCATAGATCAGGGAGGAATGGGGGCATTAGAAGACCATGATACAATGCTAAGAGTCTCGGGTAGGCTCAAGGAGGAGCGGAATATTCTCCCACTATCATCATTACCCACTCTCACATCTCATATTGCGTTGAGAGGAAATGCTACAGGTTTGGAGGATGACACCATCATGGGGCAAGGAGACCATTCCTTGGATATTGAGACTCATAATATGTTCTAATTTGAGGAGAAAACTTCCATACATTATGAATATGGTGGCCACACATGCATGCTTTGGTTAAACCAAGGAAGTTTTGGATGGATGATAGCTTCCCATGGGAGACTAACCTCCAAAAGCTTCAATCTTTACTTGAGCATGAGCATATGCAAGAAGAGCAGCAAGGAGGGGATAGCAACCTTCCAACGTATACCTTTGGCTTAGGAGATGTCAAGGAGGATAATAGCCATATGACATATGTTCTTTGTGATATTTCATCAGCGCTTTCACTATGGAAGATTGATCCATATTGGAAATCCCAACTGTTGGTGCATTATTCCAAGGATCTTTTCACATGCATGATACTTGATGACTAACTACATGAAGAGGGCTATTCAGTAGAAGAAGAATTCATCTACTATCATGGTATGATTTTCTTATCTAGAGCCTCCAAGCTCAATGAGAAGTTTCTACAAAGGGCTTATGAAGAGTTCTTTTTCAGCCATACTTATTCCATGAAGGCCTACAACACTATCATGGAGAGCTACACTTGGGAAGGCTTTGAAAAGGATATATATCAGAATTTTCAAAGATGCATGAACCATGTTGAGTGGGAAGAGAGATATGACTCACTGAAGGAGTTATTTCAGCCACCTCTTTCCTCTTTTGGAATGAGAGGGGATCCATCTATGAGCCACTCCCTTTGTATGAGGATAACTTTGGGTAAAGAACATGCTTATGCACATAATGTTTTATTTGATGAATATATGCATTCCTTTACAATGTATATGCAGGCCATAGCTCCAAGGAGGAGCATTATTCCATACAAACTTCATGGCCAACTTTGGTCCATAGACTTTTCTGAACATGGCCACTCCCTTGGAGGACAAAGGGAGATTTTGTATCATTGTGGGTGCATTCCAAAACCACCAAAAATATCTCACACTTTCAGCCATGGTGAGATGACTTGGGCAGCAAGTAAGTGGGGGGGGAACCACTTACCATATCATTATCTGATTCAGTCAGGAGATTTTTTGCATTGGTTCCACATGTGGGACTATGACCCACCTCCATTTGTAAAAAATTGTGTTTGCATGTACTTAATTTTGATCCCATACATTGATGATGTACTTATACTTTTTATGGGAATGTTTGGAGGGAGGATGGTTGGAATGTATGTGCCCTATAGGAGAGATTATCTATGTTCATTATGCTACATTTTTTAGGGAGAGAATAGGGAAAACCATGTTTGTTTCATTTGAACTATTGTCTCCTTGTGGGATGGATTATTTGCATCTCATGAGAACTTTGGAGGAGAAATTCATGGAGGGATGGATTGGTAGACACTTATATTATGAGGGAATCTTAACACATGTTGGTTTCACCAGTGATGGAGAGTTGCAACACTCACCTTGTCAGTTTCTTGAGGGAAAGTAACATTTGGGAAGGGAGGACTGTAATATTCCCAATTAGCCATGAGCTAGTTGAAATATTCAATTTTGTTTTGCTACTTTGTTTAATGAATAAAAGGACAGTGGAGGTCCATAATTCTCCTTAATAATGAATAAATCAATGCCAATGTGAAAGATATTAATCTAGGCAGCTTAATTGAGCACCCTTAGGTGTGAAAAGGGGCTGAAACACCTTGAATGGGTCAACCTTGACCAAATCAACAGTGTTGTCATGGAGGAGTGGTCATCAATGAGAGACATTGCAGTTTTATATGGAGATGCTTTGTGTGGAAGTAGTGCTATTATTGGATGGGGATTAGGGTTTTCAAGCTCATATATTATTTAAGGAAGACGATGGCAGCCATTGTTCATTATGCATGTATGTTGATATTTCTGAATATATGGTCTGTTTAGACATATATCTTTCTCTTGTTGTTTAGCTGAGATTGAGTATTGTTTAGCACAGGGTGTTCCTAATCGGGAATCCCACCTTTTCCATTGAGAATCTCTTGGAGGAGTCTTGTACTACATTTTCCACTATCAGGCATAAGGCCAAGCTTCATCTTTCATTTACAGCACAAATCCTATTGAGGGTTTCGTTTTTTTGCAGGTTGCAGTAGTGGAGACTAGATCTGGGTCATTTCATTGCTCATTTTCAGTGGAGGAGGCTTCCTTTGCATTGGGAGGATAGTAAGGAAGGCCCTTGGGCATATTTTCAGATCTTGGCATTAGGCCAACTGTTTATTTATCCCTACAATGCACTTTTCTTCTAGATCTGTGTTATTTCTGTAGGAGGAGTTGCAGGGTGGATTGGCACACCATTTGGAGAGCTGGTTTTCTAGTGAAAGGGATCTTTCTTTCATTTAGAGGATCTATTGGAGGATAATATTCTATCGATCATATCAGATCAGCCACACTTTCCAAATCTATATTTTGCAGTGGATCTTCAGCCCTAGGGCCTAGATCCCCATCTTGTATATGGTGTTTTGCTGAAAACCCTTAAGGGGTTCTTTAAAGGAGGTTGTATAGTGCTTAGATCTGTATTGGATCTATCTTTTGAGGCACATATCAGCCCTAGATCTAATGTATAATCATTTTCTATAGCAATGCTTTTAAAACAACGTTTTAAGAGTCTTCCAGCTTTTATATATAGTAGCAACACCTCATTTTGAGGGATTTTGTCCATTGGAGGCTTGTACTTTCTTGTTGTGTATATTATGGCCCATTATTTATGCATATTTTTCTGCTGTTATAAAATATTAAAGGTCTCCATATTGGCCTCTTTCTTTTAAATGATTTTTTACACTATTGTTCCAGCATTTTTCACTATATTCCTGCTTTTCCCATTTCAGAATATTACAAACACCAAGATCCAAATATATTACTCTAGGAAAAGAGAAGCAATCTGAAGCAGAACCTATAGTTGACCATGAGGCAGATATGCATCCTATGGCAGAGCCTATGGAATTGGAGGTTGAACAAGTGTAGAAGATTGCGGTGCTAGAGAATACTTATACAAGTAGTCAAATAAAAACATATACAAGGACACACAAGAAGGTTACTAGAAGTCAAACTGAGGGAAGAGGCAAGTTAGTAGATATCTTGGAGGCTATTGAAATTGAAGAAAGCACCATTGTACAACATTTTGAAATAAAGGAGATAGAGACTCAAAAGAAAAACAAAAGATCCAAGAAATTATACTTTTATCAAGATGATTCAGGGTTTATCTTAAAGCCTAGAAAACCATTCACAAGATCACAACAGTAAAAGGAAAAGATGTCTGAGCAACCATTAATGGAGAAGCTGCCATTAGAAAATGAGATACCAGAATTACCTCTAGCCCAAGTGGGACCTATGAAGAAAAGGAAAGGTAAAGAGCATGTTCAAGAGAAAGGTTAAGTGGAGATGTTGTAGGAACAACTAAGAGATGCTCGAAATGAGGCAATAGAATCAAAACTTCTTTTTGAGGAATTAAAGAAAGACATTTCTAAGCAACTGGATTTTACAATGAAGTGGAAGATAAGCTAGGAAAGATGCTAAAGAAGACATTGCCTCTACATAGGATGATGAATCATCGATGAAAAAGAAATAGGTGGCTATAGGCAGAGAGGAGAAGGTTGCAGGATCAAGCCAGAGACCTAGAAGAACAAAAGGAGATAATACAAGCTGAACTTTTGAAGAGGGGCCTAAAATTCATTACTATAACTGACGCTGCTCCATAAAAATGGTAAGATGCCACATTTTTTACTATATTATGGCTTATTCTATTATACGGGCATCTATAGGCTTCCATAAATGTTTTGGAGGTGATAGAAGGAAGAAAGTGCAAAATCTCAGGAAACTAGGTACTTTCATAGCAACTCCTGAGCTTAAAGACGGAAATTCGCTACGAAAGTGTTGTAGCATTCCATGAAGGTGAAAATATGCCAAAATTTTAGAAACAAAAAGACTCAAGGCATGTGTTTGACTCATTAACCTCAAGGAAGACCCTAAAATATTTATAAAAGTTAAAGATTATTGAAAGGGTTGATTTTTGCATTTGCTACAAAAGTTCGCTACCAAAGTGCCTATACTCCATTTTTTTTTCCAGTGTTACGAGTTTTTAATGATTTTTGGGTAGTCAATACAGTGAAGAAGGGGATAAATCACAAGATAAGAGCATGCATATTATTATGTCACTTTTTCAAAAGGACAACTCAGCAGTCAACCTCCTTATGGCTAACATCTCATCAAGTCAACAAATGATGCCACTCATCAATACAACTCACCATCTCAACTCAAACTCATGAGGTCTTAACTCTAGTGCATCAAATAGACAACACCTCAACAGTTAGCTTGATTCGATAAATATGGCAAGCATAGTTTGCTAGATTTTTGTTGGAGTTATCTAATGGTCATAGGTTCTTGTTTGAATACAAAATCTATCAAAATAGAAAATATTCCTATTAATTCTCCATGCGATGTAATCCTACTAGAATTAGGTCTATAGGTCAAGGCATCAAAGTCTAGCCCAGGTGGCAGACTGTTGTAAATAGAGCTCACTCTATAAATGAGGGAATTTTTCAGTTTGACGAGGTTGATGAATGTTATGCGGAAGCTATTATGTAATTTTTCTTTATCAAGCTAATACATAGTTTACAACAATTGTCTTCAAAACCTGAGATTCTTCTTGGCTTATGTATTTTTGGCTCTTCAATTTGTATATTGTCATCAATTTCATGGTACTCTGATTACTTGGAATTCATAATTTTATGCTCCAATTTCCTTCATATGTTATGTTTTCTGTAAAATTTATGTTTTAATCCAATTTGCGTCAGCTTCCATGGATGCAATTTTCTAGTAATGGAATTCCTTTAGCTGACTCCATGCCCAATGGTAGCCATAATACACTATTCCACCTGCAAAAATCACATAAAAAATAAAAATATTTAGCCATATGCAATATAGATCTTGTCTTGAGTATCCATTGTTTTTCTTTTAGATATACCTTTCTGATTAGAAGGGCTAACTTCCAGTCCAAAGAGGTTTGAAATAGTTGTGCTAGGTTGATATTTGAACAACCCAACTTACTCCAACGTGGTGATAACACTGTCTATCCAATAATCAACAACACTTGTGATCTCGTTATCATACTTTTTCAGCTTCTCAATCAACTCTGAGGTCCACGTAGTGGGCCTATTATTGAAATAACCCAACCGTGTTTCTAGTCTTCATATCCACTCGTACAACTCGCTAGCGAACGATGCGAAAAATATCTCGTACTGATCTATATAGATGTACTTCTATAGCTAATGTTCAGTAGAGATGCGTGGAATTCTATTTTATTGAACAATAAACTCACATTATTTTTTATAAACCCAATTTTAGATCTCTTCCTTAGATGGATTCCACATCCAGTTATCCCTCAGTCAGATCTCAGTCCTGGCAACAGAACCATTTGTTGGCTTGATGGGGCCTAGACCCAAGTTCGAAGTGACTGTGCAGTCCAACAAAACCCACTATTACCGGCCTTTTCGGCAATGACTTGCTTGCAAAGATCGAAGTCTCACCCGAGGCAATATAACGGGATGCTAGAACCAGGTTACTGCATCTAGAGGATACTGGATTGTGGATTTAGGCTTTCCCTTATTTACATAGATTCGGAGGTCATCTCTATCAAGAACACGAGTGTTGTTCAACACATATATTGAACTCACTAACATACTATGTGGTACTTACTTGTTCATGCATTAAACGAATTAAATAATCATAAAAAGACTGTGTTATTCAATTACATATCTATACCCTTATTCAACATAGATATTCAAAACATCAAGTAAAAACCAAACACATCAATAGATATTTCTCAATAGATTTTCATTAAGAGTCAAATCTTCTCTTTACATCCACTTTCCACCCTATGCACACAACTGCAAGAGCCTTTCCTCTAACCGAAACACAGACTCAAACTCAATAGAATCTTACATCCAAATGCATCATTCAAGTCTATTCTACTATATCTATGACTTCTATCTAGACTCCTTATATAGATTTGGCTTTTACAATACCATGGTCTCAAACCATGGGCAGAGTTCAACGTTCACAAAAAGTCCCATCCCATTACATAATAAGTGGCTTTGACCCACCCCAAAGCCACTAAGACTAAAAAACAAACTTTGTGCTGCAAGCTCCGTTCCTTGATCTAGGAAGTCTTCTCTACTGCTTTCTTCAGGGGGAGCCTAGCTCCAACACATATCGCGTATCATGTATCATGTATCATGTACTTTGTAGCTCAGTCCCAGATTATTGGGCACATCATCATTCTTTGTACTTAGTTATCTTGGCAGGTATGGGTATGCCTTCCCTGCCTCATTTGAGATCATGTACTCCAAAATAAAAGGAGACTTATATTAGTTTAGTTGGTCTTGCTCCCTCCATTCCTCCATCCTTCCTTGCATTGCTTCAATTCTCTCTCTCTCTCTCTCTCTCTCTCCCCTTTGGTGTCTCGTGGAAGTGTAACCTACAACATATTTCGGTCATACAATTTTCTCCTAACATTCATACATTGGAGGGAAATTTGTTATCGAAATACACCATGTAGGATTAATTTTTCCATAGTAATGTCACTTTCACCATGAGAAATAATTTAGTAAACCATTTTTATTAAATTATTTATGATTAAAATTATTAAAAAACCCATTAGAATAATTAAAGAAATCATTATTTATTTAATTTTCTCTAGGAATAATTATTAAATCATTATTTGATAATTATTCCTCATCATATTTGATTAAATCACCTAGGAATAATTAAATAAATCACTATTTATTTATTATTCCTTAATTCTATTTTCAGAATCATTGTTAAATCACTATTTAATATTTATTTCAATTTCACACCTTTCTTAATACTTGTGAAATAATTAATAAATCATTTCATTTGTTAATTATCTCTAAATAGATATATTTGACCATTTTGAATATCTTTTCCCTCTCCAAAAATATAATAAAGTATTCCTGACGGTTAGACCTCGATTTTATTATTTCCCATTTTTTAGATCATCCCAATACCTTGTTATAAATAAAAGGGTTTTCCATTTATTTTTCATCGTGGTCATTATCACCGTCATCACTGTCGTCTTCTTGCATTCGATCTCCCACTTTAGGTATAGTCTTTGTTTTGGGTTTTTCACATATTGAGAGAGAATCGATCACTGAAGCATAATGACGTCAAAAGGACCCATCCCACGGAGGGGGATTTGCAAACCCTTGTTGTAGATCTCCTTCACCAAGTGTTACCAATAAAGAATTATTCATTTTAAAAGTATTTCCATATTGGGTTATTACATTGGATATCTATTTTTGTTTTTTTTTTGGATCACATATATCTTTTACTACAGGGTTTTCTTGTTTTATTATTGCATAATTGAAGCATAAACGACCACATATTGTTGTTAAGTTCACTTGTCCCCAGCGACTTAAGTGAAGCATTTTTGGTACATATTCTAGAAATATTTACACTAACAAGTTCCCATCTATGGTGCTCTCCCTTATCTCCTCCTAGACCAAATCTGACCAAAGGTGTTCCCAATTTGGTAGCTTCTCCCTCCCATTTACTAAATCCTGGTAGTTGTGCCAACTCTTGGGAAGGCCTAAGGGCTAGGCTTATGAGATAATCCTCCACAATAGTAACCCCAAATTCTCCAATTTTATCACGACATTGTCTAAACTGGTTTAGGTAATGTTGAATGGACCAATATTATACATCTTGATATTCCAAAGTTTTTCCTTGAGTGCCAACTTCCTATGGTCGCTACTATTCTAAAAAAATCCGTTAGTGTTGGCCACATTGCATACAGGGTTTATTTCCTGGGGAGATTGGAGACTATGTGATCCTTCACACCTTCCAATATGATTCTCCTTTCCTTGGCTACACACTTCTTCCATTCTTCTATAGCTTGAGCATCAACTGATGTTGTTTTCTGGATATCATTATCAATGAATTCCTCCAACCCATTATCTTCCAACACTGCCTCCATCCTGTCTTTGCAAGCAACATAATTTGAGCCACCCTCAAGGGAATACTTGAGCCTTAGTCCATAGAAATACATCCTACTAGCTTTGAAGAATATATCTTGCAAATTTGATCCTCCTGTAAAGACAACTTCAAATTATCTTCTCTACTGTGAATCCTGCTCTGATACCACTTAGAAATTCCTATGTAGATTCAAAACTACTAATGTAGTTTACTAAAACATAAAAATTGAATCTACTCTACTCATTTGTGAAAATAAATTCATGATCGAAAAAGGAAATCATAAACACACGACATGAATTAATACACAAACATGGAGAATTATCTAGGGGAAAGAAACTGCTCAAAACCCCTTCCTATCCATATAGCATTAATAAAAAAATATATAATAAACATAATGCTTGGTCAAGCTTGAGCCTATGCACTAGTATAATCTATCTCACTGCTTCATAGAATGACCATGGCAAACACTTAATAAATTTTCTTTCCTTCCAAGTTCCTATTTCCTTGTGTTGTTCCTTGAGGAATTAGCCCCTATTAATTAGGGAAATTTCTCCATGAGAATTGCGCAATTACCGTAGGCCCTTCTCTAGCTGCATGCACCACCTAGATGCTTGAGAATAGTCTACGACTGATAGTACACTTCCCTTGAACTCCAATATTAACTGGGTAACTTGAGTTATCTACATGCATCAATTATTCTAGGTAGATTTAGGAGTTAACTGGTTGATCACTGAGGTACACACCCCACTACTGGACCCTCCATTAGTTCTCTAACAATTAGAACTAGTTATTAACTCACAATAACTCAAATTAACTAAAATATATTTCTAGAAATTAGAAATCAATCATACTAAACTGAACTCAAGTGTATCCTAGTTAAATTAACTGAATGAAAAGTGTCTTGCCACCTCAGTTAGCTACCTCCAAGTATTTTACTGAAATTGAAATTTGAATTTTAATCTAGTTTGACCAAGGCAAAGTCAAAACTAGATTTTCTTGCTGCATTTTCAACAATGTTCCTTGGAGATGCATTGGATCATGTCAAAGGTGTTGGATGAATTTGTATATATTGGGATCAGTCAACCATTCATTACAAACTTAATGCATCCAATAAGATACAATGAATTAGAGTGAGAAGAGTAAAACTTTTTCTCCATATTTCCAATAAAGTGCATCATCTACCACACTCTGCATTCCCTTATTATAGATGATCTCAAAACCATAGCCTAACATCTTGGTAACCCAATTCTTTTGTTATAGCATGAAATCCTTTGCTCCAAAATCATTTGAGGCTACAATTATCAGTTTTAATATGGAAATTTTCCCAAGCAAGTTGCGATGAAAAACATCCACAATCTGCAAAATGGTCAACATTTTATTTTCGTAGGTGTATTTCCTCAAGTGTTGCTCATAAGCTGTTTATAAGTAAAAGGAAAGGGTTTTTATTCTTGCATGAGAATAACATTGTTTCCTTTTCCTAAGGCATCACATTCCAAAACAAAGGTCTTAGGGAAGTCAGGTAGAGCTAAGATCGGTGTTATGCACATATCATCCTTCAATTCTTAGAAAGCACAATCTACTACTACAATTCAATTAAAATCATTTTGATTAAGCAATGAATTGAAGGGAACAACCATTTTTCCATAATTTTGGATGAACTTTCCACAATACTCTATGATATCAAGGGAAATGTGCATACTTTTAAGATTTGTAGGATGGGGCCAATCCTTCATGGCTTCAATTTTTTTGGGATCCACTTGTACACCAACCTTTCTGACAATATCATCCAAATATTTTACTTCTTAGACACTAAAGAAAAATTAGGTACATTTGAGAAACATTTGATGATGAAACAATAGTTGAAAGACATGATACATATGGTTAACATGGACCTACCAAGTTCTACTATAGATAAGGATGTCATAAAAAATACAAGGACAAAATGACATAGAAAGGGTTTAAATATGTGCTTCACGAGACTCCAAACGTGGACAATGAATTATAAAGGGAAAACGACATCACCAAAAACTCATAGTGGCCTTCATGAGTGCAATTTATTTATTTATTTTTGTGATATCAAACTCTTTCATATGAAATTGGTGATACCCTAATTAGAAATCGAGTTTGGAAAAAACTTGAGCACCTTGGATTTCATCTAAAATATCATCAATGAATGGAATGGGAAACTTATCCTTGATAATGATTATGTTGAGAGTATAAAAATTGGGATTCAACAACAAATACCTTGTTTTTTATTACCATGATAATGGGGGGGGGATAAGGATTGGTACTAAAAAGGATGACACTCATAGCTAATAATTCTTGAACAAAGTTTTCAATTTCATTTTTTTGCGCAAATGTGTCACAATAAGTGAAAAAAATATGGGGAAGGCTACTAGGTATGAGAGGAATAAAATTATCATGCACACCACAAGGGAGTGGGAGGCCTTGGAGAGGTTTCAAAAACTACTTGGTGTTGGATAATACTAATCCAAGTTAGAGTGAATGGGTTGGGAAGCGGTCTTAAAGACTTGAATGACATTGAACTAGGATATAATTCTATAATGTCCCTTTTTAAAGAGTTTTTGCATATAGTTAGAATTGACAATCTTAGGAGAATCATCCATGATTTCTTGGAAAGTGTAACAGTGCCCTGCTTGTTAGAATCTCACGTACATATGACTCTTTGAAGTCCATGGTGATGGGGCATGGAGTTTGAAACCATTCAACCCCAAAAAAAAATGTCACAACCACCCATTTGAATGGAAAACACATGGGATTTCAAAGAGTAATAACCAATTTGAAGGTACACATTTTCAAAATGACCCCCACATTTTATGGGTCCTCCATTTGCAACAATGATCTAGTAGTTCTTCATTGCATGGATATAGAAATGTGTCTCTAGGGTGAATTGATCATGAATAAATTTATGGATGCTTCCACTTCTAATGAACATAATGACTTGACAATGTTGGATATAACCAATTGATTTAAGGGTTTTGGGAGCTGAAATACCCATTATGGAATGTAAGGTGATTTAGGGTTCCATACCTTGTTGATTAGATGGAGGAAGGTATTCAATGGGATACGACTGAGGGGATGGAGTGAGGACAACCAAAACATCATGTTCATTTGTATTGGGTTAGGAAGAGGAGTTGTGTTTATGTGTGATAACCACTGGCATTGGCTTCATAAGTTGAAGACTAAACCAAAGAGAGTGAGAAAAATCGGTGTATGATAAAGAAATGTTAATAATCATTTGTGTCCTAAGAAAATGGTAATAATATCTATAAAGGGCTTAATTCCTGGTTAAGGCTAACCACAAAAATTTGAAATATTTGTTAATCTATACGAGCTTATAATTAAACCAACAAAATTGGGACAATAAGGTAAATTTTTTTTAATTTTGAGATCCTTTAAAAGAAGGGTAAATAAAATCAAGTCACAAATAGCTTATCAAGGAAATAATAGGGAGACACTACACTATGCTCAATTTGAGCAATCAACCTTGAATAGCTCTTAAACATTGAATTAGACTATGCATAAAACCCATAAACTAGGAAGATAATAAGGGAAGACAAACTCAAGATATTCTTAGGAGAATGATATACTATAGTACAAGGAAAAATATATTTACCCAACCCTTCCAAATTCAAAATCCAAATCCTAAAGTAGAATCATGATCCTAAAAATATAGGACATATTTGATTTTTCAAAAAATACTACGACATTTGATAATCCTTCTTCTAGACAAGAATGAAGGATGATATCCAAAAGTATATGACTAAATATGACACTTGTTAGCGCAAAATGTCTGAATTGATTGTACCTCATGTATCCCTCAACCCCTTCATATTTTGGATCAAAATTGGATTGAAGCATCTATGGATTTCATCACAAGCCTTCTTATCTGAAAATTGACGAATACCTAATCAAAAACTAACTAAACAAACATGCTTACTTCATTGGAGGATCATCCAAAACTAAAACCAAATGAAATCGTGATTAGCTACAAGAAAAATTTTTATATATTCCTTAGAATTCCCGAAGTCATTGTTAGTGGTAGGGAACCCAAATTCACTAGAAACTTTTTCACCTAGAGGGAGCCACATTAACCATGACCACTTCATACCATCACAAACAAATTCACAAGTTGAATATTTGGTAAACAAATGCCTTGAAGGATACTTGAGGAATTTTGTCAATGATCATTGATTGTTGTGGCACAAATGGTTACACATTATAGAATGGTGGTACAACACTACCTACCCCACTTATGTGAAAACAATTCCTTTTAAAATTTTATATGCATACTACTAGTGTTAATAAATGTTTTGTGTTATCCATGATAACACTTAGAAATATTTTTTGATTCATTGATCAAATTAGCTAGGTTGTTAAATTTTCTAAAAAAATTAAAAAATTCAAAATTCAAAAATTAAAAATGTCAATTTGGTCACCTACTCTATGTTAAGAGTTAAATTGAATCTAAGTGGGGTCCACAGTATGAGTTAGAACCCAAATCATCTTTATGTTGGTATCAATTGTTCATGATTATCGTTTAAGCCAATTAGAAACTTTTGTCAAAATTTGTAGCAAGACCCATTATGGAAACAAAGTATTTTCTATGAAAGTTCTCGAAACTTCTATAGAAAATCTGTCACTTTTGACACCCACTAGAAAATTTGGCGGAATTTCCGACGGCCAATGCGTCGCTATTCCGACACATAGTCGTCGCAAGAGCGACAGTTTGAGGACGGAAAAAACATGGTTCGTCATAACGTCGCAATTTCGACGCTTCGACAAAGTGTCGCAATAGCGACACCTTTTCCGTCGCTTCCAAACAAGCGTCGCTCTTCCGACATTTACCAAGTCGTCGCTCTTCCGAAGTTTGTATAGTGTCGCAATTCCGACAAAATGTGGTCCGAAGTTTTGAACGTCGCCCTTCCGACGTCTCTATACTGTCACTCCTCCGACGTTTCCAAACTGTCGCGATTCCGACGCGCTACAAAAGTGTCACAAGACCGACGCATTGCAAAAGTGTCGAAAGACCGACGCTTTCCAGAAACGTCGCATTACCGACGCCAGGAAGAACTGTCGCAATTCCGACGAAATGTGGTCTGACGTTTTGAACGCCACTCTTCCGACGTCTTTATGCTTTCGCTCTTCCGACATTTCTAAACTGTCACAATTCTGACGCGGTACAAAAGTGTCGCAAGACCGACGATTTCCAGAAGCGTCCACGCTTTCCAAATGCGTCGCAATACCGATGCCAAGAAGAACTGTCGCAATGTCGACGGACGTCGCAAGACCGACGAAAGTGGAAATCGTTCAAAATTTCGGAAGACCGATGCTTACGAAGCGTCGGTATACCGACGGCGGGTTCAATTTCTAAAAAAAAAATGAAACTTTAAAACAGGACAGTTAATCTCCAATATTTGTTATGAATTATGGGCGTTACAATTTTTATGAACATAATTCGACCGTGAAATATTAATACCTCCATTGAACCTTAGTTAGGACAACAATAGTCGACGTATATACACATGGGGCCTAGCACTAGCAGCCTTTCCACATCCAATGGTGGATAATACGTCGCTCTGGCCTTGACGATCCAATGATCCAACTGGATATCGTGCGAGTTAGTTGCACGATCGTTAACTTGCAATGAGAGTGGGTTTTCAAAACTGCTCAAGGCCACGTGTCAGCCTCTGACATTGACCGCTTCCAAATGGGGAATACCGCTTACCGTACAAAGGTGGTGTGATATGCCAGAAACCCATCTTTACTGTGCGGTCCTCAAGGTTCCGACTACTCTTACTCTAGGTTTCGTCCGCTTACCAACGCCTTACTGCCATTGAACTCTGCCTCGTTGTTCATCATTCGCGCGGCCATACCAAACGAACTTGGGCACGACCATTTCGAGGAGACACGACGTATTACATATGCCACGGTTTATGTCTTATGGTTCTGACAAGGTTAGTATCGACTCTGAAAATCGATACACTGGTCCTTGGTTCATTCAATCGCCTACACATTCACAACACTCATTATGAGGTTTAGCTCACGGAGGTTCGAGCACAGCATCTCCTTGCTCTACCATAGGTGCATAGGAATGTCATTAACCTAATTCACCCTCTGTTCACACAACTGATTATAGAGAAATTCCCCAACTGTTTGACACAGTTATCTGTGGAATTCACCAATGCTCATAAGTCATGAGTCATTAGCTCGTGTTCCACCAAGAACTCAACCAGTCTATATGCACATAACCTCATCACAGGGTTTCTTAATTACCACGGGATTTCAATTATCTTTCACTAGGATACGTACATATATTCACACACAGAAAACTTACTCAATCAACACACATATAATACTAACAGATTCCTTATATAAATGAAATTTCTTACAGTCTCCTGGTCCTCGGCCAGATCTTCAATACAATGGCCTCCTCTTCCCTATGCAGCTCTATGCAGTTCTCTTTGTAGGTCTTCTGTGCAGGTCTATCGACTCTGTCACGGAGGTTTATTTTTATATCAATTACAATGAATCGATTCGAATTTCTCGATGACTCACAAACTCTTCAAATTCCTAACTCTGAGACTAACGCTTTGACAGACAAAGACGGACTCCTAGAATTAGCTTAACTTCTGAAAAATGACTATCTCTTCAGGTGGCCATTAATCATTTTGGCAGTTACATTTTCTCTACAAATTAACTAAATTAGCTCAACTATGGATAATTTCATAGGGAAATAAAACATGAGACCCCCCTTTACATTTATTTATGTACAAAATTTGTCTTGGGCCTAATGCCCCTGCATCAAATAACATAGTGAGGGGCTAAATTTCTAGAGCTTCCATGCATCTGTAACATCTTCGGAGCATTTTCATGTGGTTTAGCTACCCTTTTCACTCAAATTGATAGTAGATTAAACATGACAGATGTTTTCAGTGTAATAAGAGCCATTTCAGGTTTCATTGGAAACATTGTTTAGAAAAAACAGTTTGTGCAATCAATCTTCATACTAAAGTAGCATATATTCAGTTTCACAATGACCTAATGTCATCATGTACTCAACAAGTCAATTGTTGCAGTGTCATACAACCTCAAGCCTCAAATATCTTTACAAGTGAGCATTTCAGGTCTGATTTAGAACAAACTTGTTAGAGATTTTACTGAAATCAAGTTACATTCTAATGCTCATTTAATATAGAGATTAAGATTCTGAATCTACGATGTTACTATTGTTGCCAGTGTTTTTATTGTACTTGTTCCATACCCAACTCCACTAATAGTAACAGCAATGTTGAATCCTGATCAGTCTCCATCCATGGGATTTTAATGGCCCTTAGATGTGAGATTCACATGCCAAATTGAATCATTTCATAGAATGACTCCACTGCATATTACTGCCTTTCAGCTATGGCTGAGTATCAATTTTACCAATTTGGTTAGCATTTGAATATAATCCTAATTACATCAAATTTCAAAATTTGAGTCTAACCCTAAGTGCATAAAATTCTGAAAAACCCACTTACGCAACACAGTCTAGGAGGGGTTAACATGCCTATGAAGTATTTAAAAATTGTTGAGGGCTAAGAATAGTTGGAATTTTCCAACTAACCAAATTCACTTTTGACCACTTCTAGTAATTTTAGCCTGTAGATGCTCTCATAAAAATAAAGTAGGTGGTCCAATAGAAGGAAGGGTACTGGTTGCGTGTTTCATTCCCTTTTTTTTGTCAGCTGAAAGCTTTCCAAGAAGAATAAATCTACTGAAGCATGAAACTGATTTTGTTGCTGCCCCAACTACCACTGATATACATCACAATGTGTCATAGTTTACTGTAAGCCTCTATTGAGAGTGGGTAGCACTAAATCCAAGTAATTCCCCTCATCCCTTAAAATACACCTCTAAATATAACTAGAAATTTCAAATAGTTCGTAAAGGAAAAGTACAAAGATATAACAGATCTGTGTTGAGCCAAAAACCTGTGCATTCACAACAAAAATGGGATGGATAAAACTTAAAAACAATTATGGACCTTGAAAAAAAATCGTCTTATGCATACAAAATGAAAGAAGCATTGGCATACTACTATGTTTACAAATTTAAGGATAGGCAGAGTGAGTCTTCGAGCAACACAGTTTCATGTGGAGACCCTAGATCCTTGTACCCACAATATCTGGTGACTTATAAAATGATTGCCAAAACAATGCCTTTGCTATGTATGTAAGAACACCATCTATATAATGAGGGAGATGTAATATTGTTTGAGAAGAATATTTATACAGAGTGGTCCAAGACTGTGTATTTATGGAAGATACAACTGATTTTGGCATGAAACATGTATCCAAGATTTCAATGTGCCTTATTTCAGAGCCCATTGATGATTTACTATGAAACCTAAACTTTCAAAACAAACACATTGAAATCACAGGATCTCCATCACGAATATCGTAAATATTAAGCATTTTTTAGACAACACATGAGTGGTACCATAAGGGCCACTATGGCCCTTCCCTAGAGATATATTGATTCCTAGATTTGCTCTTTGCAGCCAAATAACATTCTCCAGGACATCTCTGCCTTTGGAGAGATAATCTGGACGTTGAGGCATGAGGGCCTTCAGGTGGGCCTCAGAATGCCCTGCATTTATTTATTATAAAGTCACATGAAGCAAGAAACACGGTCAATGTACAACTGTGAAGATCTTTACACAACATGTTTTTCTGGGAAAAACCACTTTGAACAACATTTGCTTTGATTAACGTCTTCTTGTATGGTTTAGGTGAATATACATGTAAAGTTGCTCATTGACCTCTGTTTTTGGAGTTAGAAAAAACATCTTGGTGTTACTCATACATCAACTGCCCTTTATGTTAAGGGAAAATTTAAAGAGTGCATAAATATTCTTGAAATCACAATCATAGTTTCTAGAAAATTTCAACAGTTTTTGAAATGAACTACATCCTATTTAAACTACATCAAATATTTAGGAAAATCATTTTTTTAAATAGAAATTGGTGAATTTAATTTCAAATATAGAAATTTAAACCATGAGAATAATCTAACCCCTAGGATTTTCCCTATTTCTAATAGAAAATCCCAAAATGTATAAATTATAACACCCGTAAACCCCAAAATTAAGTACAATAATTAAAGCCTCTAGCATAGAATTTGCTGCTCTTAGTGAAAAACGACAGCATCATCATCTAACAGGAAAGAAAAAGCAGATTCTATTCTAATATCATCCCAGCCCTGTGGTAGATGTCTCTTTCTGAGTTGGTTAAAATGTAATCGGAAACATCTGGTTTCTTCCAATATGTGAAAATACTTTCACAGCAAACTGAGTCATCCAATAATGTCCATAGTTTCCTCATGCATTCTGATTGAATTGGGGTTCATTACGATGGTTTGGTGCCTGTGCGGGGCTGTGGACATCAATCCTCATTGGGCCTGTACTTCCGTTCCCATTAGAGATTTGTAAATCATAGCAAAGCATGGGTTCAAACAGTAGGAATGCAGATTGATTGATTTTTCTAAACAAGTATAGTTTATACCCAGATTTTGTATTCCCTAAGATACATTTCATCATGATAGCTTACAAAACGAAATTCTGTAGCAATGGGATCTTCATCTATGGGGCTTATGGATCTGCCCTCAAAAACATCCCAAATATCTTATTCATTTTCATTCAACTGATCATCCAAATCCACCCTCGTCTTCAGCACAATAAGCTGAACTGAAGACCGGTTTTTTAGCAATTTATGGTGGAGGTAAAGCCTGTCTTCCAGATCTTGACTATTTAAGCATTTAATTGGTTTTTTCAGAGACCTTACCATAGAATAAAATGAATCCTGCAAATATTGCAAAATAATAAACAATAGTAAGGCCATTATTTATTGGTTTGAAATAATAAACAACATGCCACAAACCCACATAATTAGTAAATTATTTAAAGACAATAATTCCTACATATTAAAATATAAAGTTATAACATACCAGCTCATACTCTAACATAACATCTGTATCAATATTCTTCTTCTGTATATTCTTGATCTTCATCCAACTGATCGACATCTATATCAACATCTGATTTAGAAACAGTGTTGAAATGATCGACCATGTCATCATCATCATCAATTATGTCATTTTCAATAATATCTTCATCGACATCATCATCAATAATTGTTGCCTCATCTCCTATGCCTGGTTCATCTTCTAAGATATCTTCTTCGTCTGTCAATGCATCTTCTTGCTCATCTACCACTGCATCATCTTCTTCTTGATCAATATCATCTTCTTCCTCTATAGTATACTCTACTAGCCTTCCTCTTGGATCATATCTAATAGCAAATGACCATTCGTTCTCACCTGGAACCTCTGAGTAAAATACTTGTTCGCATTGGCTTGGAAAAACATAGCAATATTTTCCTACTTCAAACTGCGATGTTTTAACCATTGGAAATCCATTTTCATGTTGAATAAGTGTTCTATCATCATCACGTACATTCATTCATAGCCTATACCATTTGACGTCGAACAAAACTATTTTGAATTAATTAAAGTCACACTCAACTATATCATCTAAGAACCCATAATATCTATTTTTAGATTCTCGAGGATGTCTGTCACTCCTGGAGGAAACATTAGTGACCTGGAATACTGCAGTTATCCCACTATAAGAAGTTTTCCTATTATCATCCAACTGTTTAATGCGAAATTTACGACCATTGCACCACATAGCCTTTTGGTGTTTCAACTGCAATATGCCAAACATGAAAAAGATGCATTCTCAATTAATAATTAATCATATAATTTACAAAACATGAAAATTAACTGAAAAATCAAACTTGTTGTCACATTATAAATATAGTATAAAATAAGTAATGAATAAAATAGGTGAATTAATTGCTTACCTTTCTAACTTTCAAACCATATGCTAAATCGATTTCCCTGTCTGTAACGTTTCCATCTCCACTACGATACGCTTCTCTAATCAATTCAGACAGTAGTTGCCATGATAACCTACCATTTTTATGTGCTTTACATGTTTCAATCCATTCACTCATCCACTCAATATTGTTTGCAATGTATAAAATTAGTGCCTCATAATCTTGAGCACCTGAATAAAAAAACAGTAATTCACCAATATTAATAAATATTACTTATAACCATGGTAAATTATATTAATTAATAAACTAAGAAAGAATAAGACCTAAATGAATATAATGATCATATACATGATGTAAAAAAATGAAACATTATATGTATTATACATAATAAATCTTTTACCTCTCACTTTCTTCATTGTACCTTTTCCCAACAGGTGCTCCACTTCAAATTTTTTGATGGATTTCACATCCCAAATGCAATCCACCGCCTTCATGGATGGCACAGCTAATATAGGAAGATAATGTCTAATATACACCATGGATTCATATACCACATATGCCTCCACCATAGAACCCTCAGGTCATGCTCTTTGTCTAACCAAAGCCTTGAAGGATTTCAGGTGCCTCTCGACCATCCACATTGACCTTGTGTGTACTGGTCCACACATTTCAATCTCCTCAACTTGGTGTATCATGTAGTGTTCTTGTGCATTGAAAAATATTGGAAGTAGATACTTTTGCATTTCACACATTAGCCGAGGAATTTCTCTCTTCCAATACTTTATTTCATCTTGATGGATTTCTTTCAATGACAACCATCTGCAAATCATTACACAAGGTTATTTCAATGAAACATAATATATATTTCATTACAAGTAAATTAATACATCATTTCATCAAGTACGAAAAGAAATTTTAGCAATTAGATATTGCGTATAAATCAAAACTACTAACCTCATGTATTTACTAAGACCATATATAACTTGTTTGACATTGTTGTCGAAGTCATTTGGGAGAGATACAGGTAGAACATACTATAACAATAAAAATGAATCGTTATTGGTTTCCAAATTAAACAGAAAAAAAGGAAAATTTAAATATGTATTCAAGCAATAACATACAAAAACGTATACCAAAAAATTTCCTTAACAAAGGTATGCCAATCATGTGTTTTCACCCCACTAAAGTCACCTTTCTTCGTTAAGATATTATTTATGTTTGAAGCAAAACCTATTGGAAATTTAATTCTTCTAATGACCTCTTTTACATCATTGCTTTGTTGTTCTGTTAATAACCATGGAATAATATTATAATTTCGACCTCCATTTTTATTTGATCTATCGATCACACTTTTCATTGCATGATTCGATTTCTCAATGTCAGCACAAATTTTGTCAATTTTATCTCTATCATGTGCACCATCTATGGTTCGCCATAACATTTCTGTCACATTCTTCCCGACATGAATTGTATCAAACAAATGATCTATTTTTAGGTCCTCATAGTAGGGCAACCTCGCAAATTGAGAAGGATAGCATTTCATTCCAGGTGGAAGTACAATATTAGTACCTTCACCGCGACGATGAACTTGATATTATTGAATAAAATAAATAAGAACAATATTAATTATAAAATACAATAAAATAAATTCATTAGTTAAAACAAAAATTCCAAACATTACATAAACAAATAATATATATATATACACAAAAATTACGTACCAGCTGCTTGATGATTATTAATTCTGTTATATTCCAACATCCACAACTGAGGTGTCATTCTTCGTGGTTTTAATCCAGTTTCTTCTTTATCATTGAAAATATGTTTTTCAGTAGTACGATACTTATGGTTCCTAGGGAGGAAGTGCCTAAACTCATCAAACACCATCTTTCTTAACTCTGACGAATGACGATACTTCATCTTAGGGCCACAAACTGGACATGCAAATCTACCCTTTGTTTGAAGACCTGCAATAGATGGATCAATAAAAATTAATATACTATGAGATCATTTTTAAAACATGTAATATGGTATATCTAATTTAGATAATTATGTATTATATTACAATGCAACGAAATATTACATGCCACAAACATGTGTTAGTCCTGGGGCATCATGAATTGTCCATACAAGCATTCCACGACATTGAAATTTCTTCTGCTTGATTGGTTTAGTGATGTCATACATAGTGATGCCATGCCATAACTTTATTAGCTCATCGATAAGAGGCTCAATATATACATTCATATCTTTGACCTGGTACTTACCTAATTGTTCAAAATTACGGTACATAATAATTACTACCATGATATATGTATATATAAGTAAGTAAATAAATAAAATATATATTTATGCAAACAATGAGAGGAATGAAAATGTTACATTCAAAGAAATAATGTATCAAATACCTGGAATAATCATAGTCAACATTATGTGCTCCCTCTTTATTGACATCCAAGGAGGAATGTTATTATTGATAACGAAAATAGGCCACACTGAGTAAGTAGATCTAAGCTCTCCGAATGGATTAACACCATCGGCTGCCAATGAAAGCCTAACATTACGAGGTTCATTTTTAAAATCTACATATTTTTCCTCGATTTCTCTAAATGCAGAACCATCTGCAGGCATTCGAAGAACACCATCTCCACTTCTATTATTTGAATGGTAATCCATAAACTGTGCTATGCTGTTATACCTGAACATTCGCTGCAAATGTGGAATTATGGGAATATGACGAAGAACCTTTTGAGGCACCTTTTTGGTTAGTTGATCTGTTCGATATCTACTGGTACCACATTTCGGACATTCTGTTTTCAACGCATGTTCTCCGTAATATATAATATGATCTTTAGGACATGCATCTATAATGTTATATTCCATTCCAAAGTGTTTCATAATAGCACGTAGATCTCGATATGTTCGAGGTAAAGTATTTGGCGATGGTAACAAATATTCACCCAACAATCTACAACATAAACAAAAATTAGTGTCTTGTAAAGATTATTAATCATATATATATATATATATCATAGTTATTAAAACCGGAACCGGTGACCGGACCGGTGGAGCTAATGAACCGGGTTTCGAACCGGAACTGGTCTAACCGGTAGCGGTCAGATCTCAATGAACCGGTTTTAAAAAAAATACATTAAATAATTCCAAGCCAACAGAGACAAAGAACTATTTTTAAGATTTGCAAACATGATTCCAAGCCAATAGAGACAAAATATGAAAATTTTGCTCATTTATATACCATGCAAAGGTGAATATATCAAAATGGCACCAAATGCAATACATATCATCGAAAAATACATAAGCAAACTTGTTGAAGTACTGTATCAGGTTTCTCTTATATTATTCATTGTGTTTTATTGTTGAGTTAATATTATAATATACAATCTGTCCCTACTTAGATCTGTTGTCAATTCATTGTATCAGCCTTAAAGACAATTCTAGGTTTAGTATATATATATATCAGACCAGCATTTTGAAGATCTTGTATTCTTCATTATCTATGTTTGCTTGGCAATAAATTTCTAGAAAAACATCTACAACACTTAGAGGTATTGAATTGGTTAATGAAACCCACTATTAGTGCTATTTGTAACAAGTTGAGAGAGCATTACAACTTCAGCAGTCTGCTCACAATGTGTTTGACGAAATTTGTCACTGAAAAGATTCATTAAAACCCAGAAAACTCAGTGGCCAGTTTAGGGCATTTCCAAGCGGGAATTTTCTAGTGGTCAATTTATTATTGCCAGTCACATTTTCATTAGGTTGAATGTTGTTGTCCCTTGAGTGGCGTCAGACCATTTGCATCAGTCTTGATGCCATGATCAAATTTCTTGTATGCTATGTGAAAGGTTTTGTATTTATGCTGCTGCTATGTGTGAGCAGAGAGAGAGGGTCTGACAGTTCCTAGCTGAGTGTGAAATAAGGTTGCTGCTGATTGTTTTGAGAACAGAAATTGTCATCAAGTACACTTGATGAGTTGCATGCTACCAGGGATTTTATGCTAGCCAACCTTGTATTTATCAGTCATCATGTGTATTGTTGCTACTATAAGGTGTTGAGTATGAGTTATTAGACAAGTTTGTTGCTAGTATAATAGAGGAATTTGCAGCTCATGGAGGAGACACTGAGGAATTTGCAACTCATGGAGGAGCACCTAGTGGTCGGTTAAGTACGAAAGCCAGCGGTTATACATAAACCCGGCGATTCACGTACTTAACAAACGGTGCGATCCGATTAACAAGCCAAAGCAATTGAGAATAGGCTATTGACCGGGTTCTGCAAGTCGGTCTTCACTATTACGCCATCGACGGTCGGTTTTGATAACTATATATATATATATATATATATATATATATATATATATATATATATATATATATATATATATATATATATATATATATATATATATATATATGTTATTATTTACACATTTATTCTGACTAAAAAAAGGGAAAATAATCAACATTTACATATATGTGATCATATATACATATTTCATACCTTAGGAGTTGTGTCATACATATGTTCGACAAATTATTCATAACCTTTAAGTTCACCAGCAACAATAGCAGAGAGCTGGTGAGCTTAAAGGTTTATATAAGTTATTATTTTACACATTTATTACAACTAAAAAAAGGGAAAATAATCAACATTTACATATATGTGATCATATATACATATTGCATACCTTAGGAGTTGTGTCATACATCTGTTCGACAAATTATTCATAACCTTTAAGTTCACCAACAACAATGTAGCAGAGAGAAGAGTTGCATTTGAGTGTTCAAAAAGTCGTTCACTTGACCTTTCAATCAGAGGTACATCATAAATACCGTCACTTTTATCTCCACCATCATCATCTGACTCACCATACAAGTCTTGGAGCATTTGATTTGTCCCATCATTAATGTGAACTGTCTCATTATTGTCATCATGATCTACCTCCATGGGATCATTAAAATTACCTTCATCATTCGCTTCATGTTCTTCACCTTGTACAACATCATTTCCAATACTAATATTTGTTGCAATATTCTCTTGTACTGGTGCAACATCATCTAATCTCCTACTATTTAGCTGTGGAAGTTGGTTGATCATCTGCAAAAATTTGGGGGGCAACTGTGCCTTTATGAAAATTACAAACATTAATAATTAAACATTAGTGCGCATATAAAAAATATTAAAATAATATAAAATTTTATGATATAATAAAAATGAAGATAGATAATTAATTACCACGAGATGATAGCCATTTGATCCACCATCAATGTGCCCATATTTCCTACAATGCACTGTTGTTGTTGCTATTAAAACTCTAACATTATTTCTCATACAACATTTTTTACAAGGGCAATAAACTCTGTCATCACCCCTTTCACCCTTTTGAATTTTTTTTCCAGCTCCAATGTTTTCTTCCATTGATGCAAATTATCCTATAAAGAAAACAATAAATATCTCTCAATGGTGTAGAAAACCCAAGACTTGTTGAACTCAATGGGAGCTCAATATATAAGCAAAAAGAAAAGAAAAGTGGGCATTTTACAAATTGTGAGCTTTTTACAAAATGTGGGCTTTTTACAAAATTGTGGGCTTTTTACAAATTGTGGGATTTTTAAAATTTGTGGGATTTTTACAAAATTGTCGGCTTTTTACAAATTGTTTATATTTTTAATAAAATGTGGGCTTTTTACAAAATTGTGGGCTTTTTACAAATTGTGGGCTTTTTACAAAATTGTGAGCTTTTTACAAAATTGTGGGCTTTTTACAAATTGTGGGCTTTTTTTATTCTTAATGCATTTTCTGTAGAATACTAAACAGATTTGTCCAAAATTTGAGATGCAAACTGTAGTCTCTACTACGTTTGGAAAATTGGAGGTTTATAAAAGATAAACTGCGAACATAATTGTACCACTATGATAAGAAGCTGTCAGAAGCATTCCTTCTGCTTCACAAATGTGGAACTACCTTAAGAATTCTTATGGTCTATATAAATATTAGATCATGGTAGTTAAATGTAGTATTTATGCTAAAATACTGAATAACAGCTTGAGAGTGCTCTTCAGATACTGTACGAATGCACCAAATTAAAGTTGTACCATTACTAAAGATAAATGGCCAAAAATAGTCAATTTTGATATCGTGAAGTTATGTCTTTTTCGGTAGAAACTGGGGATAGGATGGAAAATATGAGAGAACTAAGTTCCAAGGACTAAAAAACCAAGGAAAATATAGTTCTTCCTTGAATCAGAGACAAAACAAAGCTGCCCAAAAAAGTGTTTGAGAGCACCCATTGAAGCTCCTATATATAGCAGAGTCAACATTTTCCTATTGAACAAGTTTGTATAGTCAAAGCCACAGCAAGAGAAGATAGCCATGATCCTAAATGAAAACCAGAGCCAAAGCTAAGACAGATCCATGTTTAGCAGAACAAGACTGCCATAGCAAAGGATTTAACCACAGAACCAGATCATGAGAGATAGCAAGATTCTTGCTTCCACTGTGGAAATGTAGAAACTGTACAAGGGCTTTGCTTCCAGCAGATTTCATTATGACAGTAATTTATATGGTGTTGTAAGCGCTCATTAGTAGAATCTTAAAGCCATTCTGGAATTATTTTAACCTGGAGAGGTTTTTCTGTGGTTATAAATCCTCATGTTCAAATTCCATTGTGGATTGGTTGTGTTTGATATTATGTTTTTACTGTCCGCAGTTGAATTTTCGCACAGAAAATTATCAGTCTAAAGCGGAGCAATTTTGTGATGTTTCTTTTGCTTCCTATTGTGAAGTATTTCGCTTAGAACTCTACTTGTTGTAACGGAGGTCTTGGGCATAGAACAGGGGACTTGGGTTTTTTGGAATCAAACTTCAGGTTAAGATGCTCATCTGAAGAATGGCACAGTGAACCTTAGCATGGAGTTGGGAGTACCAATTTGAAGTGCAGGTAGGGCATTATACAATAGACCAGTTAGATTTCTAGACCATAATACAAAAGTTTCTTCTTCTTTCAAAAAGTGTTTCTCCTTTTCTGTAACCAATGTGGGTCCTGTTCTTGTTTCAATTGGGGATGGATGAGCATTTGTTATTGCTCCAGATGATCACACTCTGGGTAGCCCTGGAGGCTATTTGGGGGTGATGAGTCCAATAGGTCTCAATGAACTGTTGCCCTCACTGGGGAATACTATTGCAATGGAATTTGATACTATTTTGGATGTTGAATTCCACGATCCTAATGGAAATTAGTACCTTCAGCTCTAGTACCTGTTCACAAAAGAGGGTGTCGTAGTCATTCATGCGTGCAGAGAGGGTGAATTGAAAGCATTGCAACAGGAGGTGTTGTTGTTGTTGCATTGGCCACTAGATTGTTTGTCTAGTTCTATTACAAGCACAGAGTATTGAAAAGGACAGACAAATTTAGTTCAGATATTGTGAAATTGCCTCGGAAATTCACCTACAAAGAGCTCAGCAATGCTACAAAAGAATTTTTTTGAATGTGATTGATAATCGGTAATTGCAAGCAAGGGTAATCCCCTTGTGAAATCCAAATTTTTGAGCATTTTCTAAAACCTGATGACGGAGTCATTGTAATGAACAAGCGCCTAGGTCCATATTACGTCCAAATCTACCGAGCACCACGATCTATAAAAAAAATCCACAGTATCTGCGAACTAAGAAGAAGAGGCAGAAAATGTATTATGCTTACCTGTTCAAATAATGCTTGGGGTTTACCACGGAAAAAATTTGACAAAGCCCATGCAGCATTTCTTATCATTGAAATTCTGGCAGTATCATTCAACTGGGCAAGCACCTGCCTCGGAGCTCCATGAATGAGGGCAAGATCCCTAAATGTTGCAGAGTCTCTAGCAATATTTCCCAAAGCCCAAACAGCCTTACACAAACACCAATTGAACTCAAAGTTGGGTAGTAGTTTTCTAAATCAAATTCCAAAATTACAGACGTATAAAGATAGTTGGGAAGAATAATTTTATGCCTCTAAATTGAACGTGCTACTTGTTCTCGAACATTATCATTCCTAGAGGTAAGAATTTCCACAAATATAGGCAGTGCCCTGTAATCAATCACAACCTTTTTATTCTCAGAGGCTCCAAAAAAACCCAAATAGGGTCAACCCTACTATAGGAGGAAGGGCCTGCAGTAAGAACTTACCATTTTGCAAGAAGTGAGGGCGAATGCTATTCTGCAAGAGATAAGGGCGAATGCTGAGGGAGAAGGTTGTTCTGCAAGAGCTGACGGCGAATGCTGAGGGCGAATGTTGTTCTGCAAGAGCTGAGGGCGAATGCGCGCGTGATATCAGACGTTAACATAGTTTTTAAAAAATTAATTTTTATGTAGCGTGCATTTGATATTTAGCATTTCAAATCATTTTTATTTACATTTGATTTTTGCATTTCTAATACAAGTGACAAACAAATTTCTACAAGAGGTTGAAATTTTTACTAGAATAGCCATGAAAGACTAATTAAAATGGCTTAAAATGCAAGTGGAACTTCAAAATAAATGTAATTGAAGATTCTCTCCACTAATTTTTTGCAAAAGTGCTTACATTATTTAAGTTATCTAGGATATTTTTTTGTATTACACAATCAAAATTAAATAATGAAATAGTTGGGTAGTCTTATTGTTTCAAATTAGGACACAATTTTCAAATGGTGATGAAGTTTCATGAGATGATTAACTGACAATATTCTCCTTTCCTATCCTTGAAAAAATATACAAGGTTCCCTGTTGCCACATGAAACCCTAACTCATGTAGCAGCATAGGACCAGTCCTCCATTTTTCCCGTCATAGGGCATTTTGCACATATTTGACGACTAGAATTTTTGGATTCCCGTTTTCCGTGAGGTGCTAGGAAGGATAGAAGACTTAATTTTGACGTTTGAAATTTTTTCAAAAACGTTCTTACGCCCTTTAATTCCACTTACAAATAATTTTGCAACACTAGTCCTCTTCGCAATTGCAAGACTGTACTCAAAAAGTAAGGAAAGTTATTTTTTTGGCTCACTCAATGATCCAGGTGGATACTGGTGGCCACCCGCCTATTCCACTTGGGGCCCCACCATAGTCTCTTTCAGTTTTTCAGTTTCGACACAACTTACTATTTTTAGCAGTTTTTCGGGTCCTGAACTTCCAGAGTCGTTTTGAGGCCCTAAACGACGTTTTTTTGGCATCGCGCCTCCAGCGAATATCTTTATATATCATTCCATTCTAAAATGATGTTTGTGGCTAAATTTGTAGTCCTCGGATAGATCTTTCTAATGATGTATCATGTGCGTCAAACGGAGATAGTATGCCAAAGTTATGTCCCTGTGAAGTTGAAACACTAATTTACCCAAACGGGGCCCATAGTTTTGGCACTTCATCTCCTAGGGTTAGGTCTTTGGATGTTGAGGGTTCTCCATTGTTTCTCATTAATAAATAGGCCCTCGAGCCTCATTGTAACTCAGCTCAGAGGCTTGTAGCTGCCACATCTCTCCTCAGAGATAGCTACCAGCGCCCTAGCTAGTTTTATTTCCATTCTGTCTGTAAGAAAATTTTAGTTCTTTGATATTAATAAAATGAAGTGTTATTTCCGCTGCATCTCTATATTTATGGTTATGTGTTTATTCTGTTGCATTCCTGCATAAATCCGAATCAGTGGTATCAGAGCAGTCTACTTTTTCTCGATCCTTGTTTGCATGTCCCCAACGAGGTCGGGGTATAAGGAGTTAGGGCTCGATCTGGTGGAACCTTTGCAAGATCAGCCTCGCAAACCCCGACGGATGCCCATGGGGGACGAAAAGAAAGATGAGGGAGCAGGAGATTCTATCAAAATATTGCTCGAGGAGGCCCTTGAAAAACAAAGGAATGCAATGATGGATAAATTTGCCCAGATCCTTCAACGGCTGCCCACCGGTGGTGCATCTGCATCCGGCAGCCACTCTGGAGGTGCGACTCCTTTTAAGGTACAAGTAAATTTTGACAGTGCCATATTTGAGGGTCAAATAGATGCAGATGTCGTAGATAGATGGTTGAATCTATTAGAAGGATATTTCTCAGTTCATGACTTTTCCGATAGGGAGAAGATTATTTTTGCACTCCTCAAAGTTGCCCCCCATGTCAAGGACTGGTGGGAAACCCACTGTGAGAAAAAGGACGAGACAGAACCCTCTCTGTTCTCGTACGTACCCACTTGGAATTCTTTCTGAGACACCGTCAAGGAACAATACTATCCCGTGGGGAGCTATGAGGACAAGTACATACAATGGACCACACTATGGCAACAAAGGGATCAAGATGTGCATGAGCTGACGAATTTGTTCCATACCTGCACACCAAGTTGGGTATCAAATATTCAGAGAAACATCTGGTGCTAAAGTATCACAGTTTTCTGCACAGATACATTCAGGAGGAAATGGAGTTCCTCGATATCTCCTCGCTTGGTACGGCATACCGGTATGCTGCCAAGATTGAGCAGAAATTCAAACAGAAGAAGCGAGACTTTGGATCTGCGAATCAAAAGAGGGGAAAGGTGCTCCCAAACCGCAGAACAAAGGACAGAGCCAAGGCATGGTGACTCAAGACAACCTGTTGAAGCCACAAGCAAAGAACAACATCGTAAAGCCAAAGAAGGACACGGGAAAGTGGTGTGAGTTCCATAAGAGCTCCACTCACAACACAAGTGAGTGTCGGGCCAAGCAGTCGCTGGTGGCTGAGATGCGGGCTTCTGAGTCAGATGCATGCTCCGACTCTGAATCAGAACCTGACAAGGGGAATGAAAAAGGGAAACATATTATTGATGTGGAGCCCAATGCCACTGTTGCCACTACAAATATCCAGAGGGAGGAACCAGAAGATCCGAAGGAGGAGGAACTTCTCTTCGATCCACTCCCAGATGTGGGTAAAGGGCTCCCTGGTACAGTTCATTGTCGACAATGGGAGCCAAAAGAACCTCATTTCGGCAGATGCCGTGAAGCGGTTGGGCTTGCCAACCACAGCTCACCCACATCCATACACCATTGGGTGGCTTCACCAAGGACGAGATCTCTGCGTCAGCCAGCAATGCCGCCTTCCCTATAGCATCAAGCCCTTCACGAATGAGGTATTATGCGACGTTGCTCCTATTGATGTTTCTGATGTATTAATATTAGGACAACCATACTTGTGGAAGCTTCATGCGGTGTATGAGTCTCGGCCTCGTGCTGTTATTGTTACTTTGGGAAATAAGTTGTACAGGATACCAGAGGTACCACCTCCTGCTACTATCTCTTTGGTTACTGTAAAACAATGCAGTAAGCTCATTTCTCAAATCGGGAAATTCGCTTTCCTGATGATCCGCCCCTAGGGCAAGAAGAAGACTGTGGCCACGACCTCCAGACAAGGCTCCTCTGCACGACAACAACAAATGGATAAGGTTGTAGAGGAGTACGGGGACATTTTCACCTCAACCACAGGGGTTCCTCTACACTGTCAGGTCAAGCACCCGATTGATCTGACCCCAGGTGCGCTGCTACCCAACGGACCGATCTATCGGCGCTCTGTTCTGGAGAACGATGAAATCAAGAGGCAGATTTAGGAGCTGCTGCAGAAGGGTCACATCTGACCAAGTTCATCACCCTGTGGGAGCCCGATAATTTATTATTGTGAAATCATAGTTCTAAATTATCTCTTATTCTGTGAGCAATGTAATCTATTAATTGTAAGCAGATTCATTAAAAAAATTCAAACTGATTTTAGCATGAATGATGACAATTTATATATTAATTGGTTTTTAAGAGTATTTGTATTATTTAGGAGCACTGGAAAGAAAAATCAAGACTTCATTTTCTGTTTTCCTTATTTTATTGGGTTGAACTGGAGAAAATTGAATATGAATAGTGAGTTAATTGTAAGATCAATGAGCCAAGGCCATACATCAACATTGACCACAGTGGGGAAGTATAAAAGCATGGATATTCATGCAAGTATAGTTATTAATGTAAGATCAAAGTTAACTCTTAGCTTCACTAAAGAAATAGAAGGCAAAGATCTAGCATCAACTGAAACTCACGTGAAAAAGTAGATGAAAAATGTACAATTGTCCAATGGAGAGGTAATCTATAATTATCTAGTAAGACTCTTGGCTATGCCTTGAGACTAAATTACTAATTCTCAATATTTTTGCATAATCATCCATTGGAATTTAGTAGGAAAACCATAGTAAATCATTGTCCAATGGCCACGCAAAAATATATAAAAAATAATATTTGTTGGTTGTTTTTCAATAGGTGGACCATGATGGGACCACTGAGAAGGTGGGGGTGTTTTTTAATCATGGAAGTGAGGTTTAGTAGATTGATAGTCAAGTTACCTTTCCCTATAAATTTTCTTGATCAAGTTATTCATTCATTGAACTTTGATTCATTCCTACTGTTTTGATACACAATCCAATCCAATTGAGTCTTGAGTCTTCATTGAGAATGGCATTCATAGGTTGTCAAGAAAGAGGTTATCATGCACATGCACTCTTCTTTTCTTGGTATCTTTGTAACTATGTTCAGCCTGAGTTCTATATTTTTAAATTATCATAATAGTTCGTGATTATTAGGCTTTTATTTTGTCTTTTAAGAATTTTAATTTAATTATTATTAATCATTAAATTTAAAAATATATATATATACATATATATATAGTTATTATAGTTATTAAACTTTCAATGGTACATCAACTTTCATACATGAGAAAATAGATACTGACAAATGGTACATCATGGCCTGATTAATTTCGCTCAACAATTTCAAATGGTATAACATTTAGTCAACAATAATCATCAATTTCTGCACACAGAGACTAATTTCTCTGGAAGCCTGAGATTTCTTTGGCTTGTTATTCTTATAACTACATAGACATAATTAATAGAGAGATTGAGGACAGAAAAAAATCTAGCGCTTAGTCTCCGCTACTCAACATGATTTTGTGAGAAATAATACATAGATTGATTTCTCTGAGTGCCTTAGCGTTCTTTGGCTCATTTTTTTAATCACAACAACAATAAAAAATGCACTGAGGATTTGGTCTTAGTCCGATTATGCAATTTTTATAAGACAGATTATGCAATATTAATAATAAACATAAATTTATTGCAATTTAGGAAAAGCTCGTTCATGTTTTTTTCTTTATATTGGAAGGTTACTTGATTTTTGAAGTAATTGTTAGTAGATCATAGCATATATTGAGGAACTATTAGTTTGACAAGAATCATTTATTTCTCTTGAAACTTTAGCTATTAAAATTCCATGACACAGATATATCACACTCCAAAATCCAAAGAAAATGGAAGAGCGTTCAATTTTTTTAATCAAACTTTTATTGGTGAAGGGTTAATTTATTACGAGAACGTCATTAATGAAGTGAAAAATTTTAAACGTAACATTTATTGACTAGAAAAATAATGACCAAAACGTCAAAAAAATTTGTGTGACGGGTAAAGAGAAATCCAAATTCCAACCCTGCCTGCCACTTGTTGGTGAGTGGAGGTTATTCACTTTTCATTTACAGCTTACCAGGTTACTCATGTTACCAATATTTTCACATGGCTCACTTTTATGTGACTACTTATTGTACTTCTTCTTTATAAAGAACAATTGGTAGATAATTGTATATATTATTTGAAATCTATAACAAATCCAGGCAACAAAATTACAACAAACAGAAAATTATGCAAAAAATTCACCAGGGCACTACTAATGTGTGGATACCCTATCATTTCTTAGATCCTCATAACTTACCAACACCTACTATATTGGTATACACATAATATGGCATTTACTTGAAGTATTTCATATGTATCTAGAAGTAAATAAGTTGTATGACAATTGTTATGGCAGATATAAGATGTGTATTATAGTTTATATTTCAATTTTTCTTAAGTAGCATGCATGTGCGGTCCATATAGTGACTAAAATTACGAAATATATTTCAGTGAAGATGTGAATATGATCTCTCATTAGGTCCTAATTACTTAAAGCATCATTAATTAGCTTTCCAAATGAATAAAATATGTTAACAAATTAGTAAAAACTAGGAAAACAAATCATGCTTTAAAAAAATATGGCACAATGAGTCACACTCTGAGATTTATTTAATTACTCATCAAGTGTCTCTACAACATATATATGATCACCATTACCATATAAATGGGACATGTGACCATCATTTTGGTTTCACCAATGACATTCCACATCATGAGCATTGTTTAGGGTTGATTGTGTTGATTTTTTTAAACAAATCATTTATACATTTTATGGAAATTATAGACACAATTTATAATCACATTACAAGATCATGATGTATGGATATTCCTTATCATTTCTTAGATACTCACAACTTACCAACACCTAATAGATTGATATACACATCATATATAATTTACCCCTAGAATGCCACGTGTATCCTAAAACAAATTAGTTGTATGGCAATTGTTATGGTGCATATATGATGTGTATTACAGTTTATCCTATAATTTTGTTGAAGTAGCATACAACAATTTACATAGTGATATGAGAACCACTCTCTAGAGTATACATCGATTTTGTACAGATGGCTTTTCAGTTTCTTTTTAAGATATATCATTGGTGATGCTCACATGATTATATAATGAACCATTAAGTTGAACTATGACATTATTCCTCACAACACACACACACATATTGATGAATTAATAATTTTTCTCATATAATTTTTTTAATCTATTTTGAAAAAAAATAAAAAAATTATATATAATTATTTTTAAGAAGAACAAGAGAGAGTTCCTTACCATATCTTCGTAAAACATATAATAGCGATGTTTGGAGGCAGTCGTCGCAATAGCGACGCTTTGGGGCATAGTGTCGCAATTGCGACGTCTTCCTCCAAACGTCGCAATTGCGACACTTTGTCTAAGTGTCGGTATTGTGACACTTTTCTCAGTATAGCGACGGTTTCCCAAGATCAATGGCCCAAAGTGAACCCGATAACTTACCTTTTCCCCACACCTTTCCTTTTGATCGTGGCCATTCGCTCGTTGAATCTAGATCCGACAGCACTAATACATTTTCGTGCTCATAAAGTAATCGTTTGATGTTTTGGCAAAGCCACGCGAAATGGGTGGTTTTTCCAAACCACCCGCGCTTACATGTCGCCACCACGTTGTATTGCGTTCGAAAAGCTAGTTTCTGCTTACCACCATTTACCCTCGCGAATACCACTGGCGGTATTCCCTAAACCTCACCCGTTTAACCCGAGTTTAATGTCATTTAACTATGGTTATACCATCGTTTAATACATTAAAATTATATTTTTCATTCAAATTTTCACCTTTTCGCTTTAAACATGTAAAAACATTGCAGAACCGTTTTTCCTCAAAATCACGTCATTTGAACCCTGAGAAAATTTGCAGAGCCATTTTCAACCTACCAGTACCATTTCTCGACGCCCATTTCCCTGAATTTCCATTACAAAGTACTACATTGTCCTCTGCGAAGCCATTTTCAAAAAATTGAAGACTGAGCACCTCTGCAATGTCTTCAACCGAATTCCGCTGGTTCTCCAGGAACTTTTCTTCGAACTTGCCCTCTGAGATTTCAAAATTCCTATTGATTTCAAATAATTACCAAAGTTACTGCAAAAAAGTGTCCATTTTTCAGGGGAAACTCTGTCAAAATTTCCCTGGAATCCCTAATTTCCCTTTCTCGCAGTTTTTCCCATACCCTGGTCCATTTTGCTGTTGAAATCGACTTTAAATACACGTTCTGAGCTTTAAATTCCTTGAATTTTCTAAAAACCCTGCTCAGAAACCCCATTTTCAGTAGAAATTCACCAAGAAACCCCTGTTTCTCATAAATGAACTTAGCAACCCATTTAAGCTTGCTTCGTTCATATTAAAAATGACCAAGAAACAGGTAACCCCCAAGAATGGAGGCCCAAAATCTCAAAAGAAGTCTTCTGCAGAGATTCCTCAGCCTCTGTCCTTCAAAATCGACAAACCAACTCCTACACTCACGGCTGATTCTACAGATGTGGTCAGACCAATCCAGCCTCCAGTCATTTCTCCAGAGAACAACCCTTTACTTGATTTGGACTATAGAATACTAGACCCTAATGTAGAATTTAACCTGCTTGATGTCTATAATTAGTGCTATGGCAAATCAATGGAAAAGGCTGACAAAGATATTCCAATTTGGGAAACCAATCTGCCTAGATATATTGTCCCTCTCACTCATTTTGTTCCTAACTTTATCAAATTATGCCAAGCCTATTATATGCCAGAACAAAGATGTATTGTAAACAAATAAAAAGACATCATGTTTTACATCACTGAAGAGTCGATAAATTCCATGCTGCAAATGAATCATGACCCCAATTCTGCTTCCCTATAAATAGAAGATTTAACCCAACTATATCTTGAATTGGATTTCAATACTAGATTCAAAATATACAAGACTTTTTGTCCAAATCAAGTTGATATTCCTAAGTTAAATCCTCCTTTCGACACCATTGATTTCCCAGATGAAACTAGACAGATTGTCTCAATGCTCTCCTTCATACTAGGATACACCAGTGATGAATTCACTGATGTGGCTATCCTAGGTTTTCTGTCAACTCTAAGCCCTGGTCAATCACCATCCATTTAGTTCAATTTTGCTAGATTTATTGCTGAAAGTATGCATTATCAGTTATCCAGATTATCAGAAGAAGGAGTTTTCAGATACTCCTCTTATCTACTCCACCTCTTCCTATATTATCAAACAGAGATAAGTTGGAGTGTAAAAACTATAGTAAACTTTATAAGTATATATTATTATTGATAAAAGATGAAAGATGAGATATGATTACAATGGGGAATCACCGAGGCTTTAAATATAGCCTCATAGTGTCCCTTGGTGAAGAGGCATGATATTTGATCATGCCCTTTCACTTAATAAAACCTAATATAACTATATCTAACTAATAATTAATAAAATATACATAACATTGCTCCTCTCTTAAGATGCTTTGTCCTCAAAGCATACGTAATGATGGGTGTTGCTGGCGAAATGTTTCAGACTCCCAAGATGCTTCTTCAATGGGCAAATCCTTCCACTTGATTAAATATTCCGTAATAACACGAGAGCGCAACTTCTTATCACGGGTAGATAAGATACCTACGGGCTCTAGAACGAGCTTGCCTTCATCATCCAAAATGGGAAGTGTTGTTTGGGGCAACTGATGGTTACCCAATGCCTTTTTTAAGCAGGACACATGGAAAACATTATGAACACGACTGGTATCGGGAAGGCTCAACCCATAAGCGACTTCACTGATCTTTTTAATAATTTGATACGGACCATAAAACTTTGGAGCTAATTTATTTTTTCCTTTTTGTTTAAGGGACAACTGCTTGTATGGTTGAAGCTTGACAAACACCCAATCTCCAACTTCAAATGATCTCTCAGTGCGATTACGGTCAGCTTGTTGCTTCATACGATTCTGTGCAACACTCAAATTCTCTTTTAGAATTTGGACGACCTTTTGGTGTTCTTCTAGTTGATTTTTTACTGCTGGAAAATTAGTTTGAATTGAAGAAAAATCTTTCCACTTCGGAGGCTCATATCCATATAGAGCCTGGAACGGAGTCATTTTTGTCGATGTATGGTAAGTAGAATTATACCACCATTCAGCAAGATGCAACCATTGGACCCACTTAGAAAGATGTAAGAATGGATTAGAAGAGATTCTGACAATTCGGGTACTCGTGTTGCCAAGGTCTCCCATTCTCGAGTGTACTCATCCACATCTCCTTTTTGGCGTAATTTGATAAACGTTGAAAAAAAAATTTCTTCTTTTATGCCTTGAAACCTTTTGAAGAATGCATCCTTAAATTTCCTCCAACTGATAGCAAGCGTCGTCTTTTTCCACCACATATACCAATTATATGCTTCTCCTTCCATTTTCATGGAAGCATGCTTAATTTTTTCGTCATCACTAGTAATGTCATAAATCTCAAAATATTCTTCCACTTTATTAAGCCATGCAACGCTATTTTTTTCATTACCATCAAATTTGGGTAGCTCGATTTTGGCTCTTCGCTGATATGCTACTGGTGGAACAAGAAGGGGATATTGATTAGCAAATGCATTCCAGAGCTGCTTATTTTGAAAATATGCATTACTATCTTCTTGATGATGTGGGGAATCGGTCTTTTCTTGATGCTCTTCTGAGTTTCCTGAATCTGCGGAATTGTTTTGTTGATTTTGTTCCATGTTAGGAAATATTGGGGATTGTGTCTAACTTAACTTATCTATCTTATCATTTAGCTTATTGAAGAGTTCTGTCATATTGTTCATTGCTTCGCTATGCTCTGTCATCTTGTTCATTGCTTCGTTATGCTTTTCTGTGGCCTCGTGATGATTTAGCCACATTTGTCTTTCTATTCAATTTGTCGTATCATGAATCTTTTTGATGTCGTTGGAGTGTCCTGCAACTGTACCTTCAAGATCGATTAATCTTTTTCCGAATTCTTCAGAATTATTATTGATCTGTTTCTCGAGATCCACCAATTTCTTTTGGAATTCGGCCATCGACATTGATGAAGACATTGAACGTGTATGAGGTGGGGAATATTTTTCTGCCAGTTTTTCCCTCTTTTTTTTTAAAATTAATTAATTAATTAACATTTAATTAATTAATTAAATTAATTTTTTTTTGATATAATAATAATAATTTCTATTATTATATATATATATTTTAAATAATAATAATAATAATAATAATAATAATAATAACTATTATTATTTTATTATTTGAATTTTATATATATATATATATATATATATATATATATATATATATATATGGGGAAAAAGATTGTTAACCTTGAAAAGTCACGTTGTTTTTAAAAGTCACTTTGTTTTGAAAAGGCACGTTGTTTTGAAAAGGGGAAATGGGTTTTAATACCATGGGCAATTACCATGGGCCCAAAAACCACGAGCTTGTAAACCACGAGCAATTACTCTTCCTTTTTAATTTTACTTTGTCTTCACATGTACGTATATGTACTTTTTATATATATATATCTCTTTTTACTTTTTCTTTTTCTTTTTCTTTTGGAACTATTTTCTTTTAAATATATATATATATATATATATATATATTTTTTTTTTCTTTTAATTTATTTCCCCCTTTGTGTTAACTTTCCTTCTCTCTTTATTTTATATATATATATATATATATATATATATATATATATATATATATATATTTCTTCCTTCTTCTTTTTTAAAAACAAATGTTGTTGCCCACAAGCACTTGGTTTTTAAAAAAATCTGCAATTCTGGAATTTTCTTGTAATTCCTTAATTCTGGGTGATCACACAGATCCCGAAGAGCGATGGCTCTGATACCAATGGAGTGTAAAAACTCTAGTAAACTTTATAAGTATATATTATTATTGATAAAAGATGAGAGATGAGATATGATTACAATGGGGAATCACCGAGGCTTTAAATATAGCCTCATGGTGTCCCTTGGTGAAGAGGCATGATCTTTGATCATGCCCTTTCACTTAATAAAACCTAAGATAACTATATATAACTAATAATTAATAAAATATACATAACATAAGTTTCCAAGGTGTTGTGAAAGTGGATGCAGAAGGAAAAGTTCTATCAATAGTATTTTGGTCATCTATTCTAAGGAAATGGAACAAAGAGTATAGTTTTACAGATTTCAATGACTCATTTATAGCCCCTGCTATGTATCTCTTGGAAAAAGAGGAGATCCCTAGGATCAATGATGAGAGAGGAAGAATTCTGCAGTTATCAGAGAGCTACAAAACTGGAGATTGGTATTTATATAAAAATCATACAGAAATCAGAGTGTATGGCTCATCCCTGGCCCCATATAAGTTACCCAGATTTGTTACTACAAGAATATTTGCTTTAGAATATATGAGACAACTATTGAATGTAGATGAAATCCACTTCATAGCTTTCAAGAAAAAGACCCAATTTAAGATGAAAAATCAAATTGGGCCATTCATTGTGAATAACAGAGAAGCTGCCAATGAGATAAATGTCAAACTTAAAGAGTATAAGTTCCCATGTAGTTTTACATGGAAGTATGACCCACAAGGTATTTTGAGTGCAGCAAGGGTAAAATGTAAGTTGCATGTTTACTTGCATGATCCTAAGCCCCATATTGAAAGATATGTAAATAAAATTGAATGGGAGCCAAACACCCTATCTAATGATGATTCACAGGCAGTACAGGTAATACAGGTAGACAGTGGCAAAGGAAAACAGATTGAACAGACAATACAGGTGGCTTCTACAAGCAAAGATACTGATAATGTACATAAAAGAGACGGAGAAGGAGATAGTTTCATAGGTGAGACTATTGAGGACATAAAATTCAGAACTCATTATAGTAAAAGAAGCAAGTCAACAGAAGAAGAAAAGGATAAGGCTGTAAATATTGATATAGATGATGAAGCAACAAGAATAGTCACTCAAACATTAAAAGAGCTTCAAAATGTAAAAATTGGAACACAACAAAAATATACAGTCATGAAGGAAAACCAGGCTACTGTCGATTTGCCTCCTTCTTCTCAGGAAACTGACAATACAGAGTCAGAGATTCAAATCAGATTCAGACAGATTAAAGAGAAGAATGAAGAGCTCAAGAATCAAGCTCATTCTAGATTTCTTAAGGAAAATCCTGGAAACAAAGACAGGCTTCTTTCAGCATTTTATTATTCATCCAATAAATTGGTAATGTCATTCTTGAAGCCTACAGTGGCTGAGCCAAAATCAGTGGCAGATTATTCCAAAACAGATTTTGAAGTGGATGCAGATGCCATTCATGAATTAGATCAAATTGAATTTCATAGGAGAAATATTGAAATGCTATATTCCAAAATTGTCAGTAAAACTATGAAATCAATTAGGCTTGAGAAAACAGTGCTCAACCTCCAAAATCAAATGAAGTTGGACAAAGCCTCATTGTATGCTAATAATTTAAGAATAAAAGCACTAGAAGATATAGTGATTGAAGCAGGGGGTGACCCAGCCAACATTGAAGGGGCAAAAGTCTTAATTAAACAGAAAAATGAGGATATAGCTGCTCTTAGAAAACAGTTGAAGTTGCCTCAGAGTGAAAACTCTCAAGCAAAAGAAATTCTATAGCAAAAAACAGAGAATGATGATTTAAAGCAGCTTGTACATCAAATGAAAGGTCAGATAAAAACAATGGAAAGTCAAATAGAAGCTCTAATGAAAGAGAATGAAGAAATAAGAAAATCACAACCAATGGTCATTCCTACAGTGATCCCCACTGTAAACACTGCTATACCATCTACTTTGGCAGAACACTTGGCACCGAAAGGAGTACTGGCAACTGCAGTGCCAATTACTTCTCTAATCTCTGCCTCTTCTTCTTCATCCTCACAGAGGAGCACACTACAAGACCAAGATAAAGAGATTCTTAGTTTGAAAGGCACTATTAAAAATTTAGAAAATTCCAAAAATGATGCCTTGATTACTTCTAGAGGACATGAGAAAAGGGTTGATCGACTACAAGAACAGGTAAAGATTCTGCAAGCACAAGTAAATCTTACAGATCAAGTGGCCTATATAAAAAATCATTTATGGACCAAAATTATTGAAGGCATTCATTCTCAATTGCCTTCAATTTGGATAATTTATGAGTAGAGAGAGCTACTTCAAGTTGCTAGTGCAGAGAGAGAGTGAAAAAGAAAATTGCACATTATTCGAATTTAATGAAACCCTAAAATCACTCTTGAATCCATAAGGATCCTCTCTCACCCATAATTAATGAAACTAATTTCTAAATTAATATTTAGAAAAATCTCTCAATCCCTTTATATCCTCAACTGATCAAATTCTCTCATATTCTCAATTATTTACAATATTTAATTAAAAATACTTAAAACCCACTCAAATCATTCATAAAAACCTAGCCCCTCTAAAAAATTAAAAACCCCTAAGTTTAAAATACAAAGTATTTTCCTCTTCATCTAATGCTCCTGCATCAGACTCCCAAGGTTGAAAATGATCATGATCTCCTGATCATGCATTTTAAGTCTTTGTCCACCTGGATCCCACACTTTGTTCTGCAAGTCATCATCTGCTGTTTCTTGCTGCTTTTCTCTAGGTTTCCATAGGGTGCCTTGAGCTATTCTACGATAAGAAATGACATCGAAATTATCAAGCCTCAAAGGCATTGAAATCAGAGAGAGTGTGAGTAGAGAAATAGAGTAGAGAGCAGGGGTTTTTATTTGGAAGCTTTCGGGCAGATTGTAAAAGGGCCAATGTTTGAAAATCAGGCCAAGGAGGAATATTATTATGTAAGTACTGTGTATTAATGCAGAATTTGATTTTCTGAAGTTTATGCCCATTATTGAGTTTGCATAGAATTGAATTTGGTGTTCAATGTATGAAGGGGAATTCGATTCTTCTTGAATTATGTAGTTATCATGTTGTAAGGGAATTTGTATTTAGTCTCTGTGGAAAAAGTTCAACTTTTCAGAAGTCCATTTAACATTGTTCGATCAAATCGATCTAATCGATTATCTTTGATTGTTGGTGGCCGAGAGGGCGTTCTCACTTGGGTTCTATTGGATTATATCCGCTGGGTTAACACATTTGATCTGTTATTTTGTGGTGAACCCATTGTATAAGACTCTATTTCTCTTGAATTTCGTTTGTATCAATATAAATTTATGTTAAGGATCGTTGTGTGAGATCAAAAAATAGTCGATTCTATAAATCCAGAATCATTGAGTTGATGTTGAATGTGCTAAGGTTTCAACAGGTGTTAATGAGATCGGTCCTTCGATGAAGAAACGCTAGGTGACATCAAACTGTTGGTTAAACATTAATCTGTTTGATGAATTCACAACAGTCCATACGGAGGTAACAAGTTTTTAATGGTTCGATTTCTGTATATGAGCCATTATATAGTAAATTGACATCTAAATTTTCCTGGCAAGGATTCTTAAGTGCCCTTTTGCTTAGATTCCATCCACTCCATCAAATCAAGCCTATACATAGCCTTAGAAGGTCACCTATCTTGCCCTTAGCACATTTGCATCTCTGAGCCTTATTTCTTAGTTCTGCTTGCCTATAGAGTTGACTCCATTGCCCAATATTCTGGTAGATCCTTCTGGTTTACCTTGAAATCTCTTTATTCCCACCAATATTTTAAAATCAAACCCAAATACACAATCATAGCTAGCCTAATATCTATTACTAAAACAAAGCTAAATCATACGGAGAGATCCCTCTCTGGAGTTCAAGAAGGCTAGATCTTGAATTCCCAAAGCGGTTCTTGGTTACCCCTAGTGTTCTTAACTACAAAAATCCCTATCCCACAACCTGAGAATTACTAGGGTGATAACAGGCCTTGGGGGTATTATGATCCTTGGAGGAAACTCCCACAACTAGAAGAGTTGACAGAGAAAATTGGATCGAGTACAAAGGTGTGGCAGGTGGGTTTTACACTGTACCAATTGTTATGGTGCATATATGATGTGTATTACAGTTTATCTTATAATTTTGTTGAAGTAGCATACAACAATTTACATAGTGATATGAGAACCACTCTCTAGAGTATACATTGATTTTGTACACATGGCTTTTCAGTTTCTTTTTAAGATATATCATTGGTGATGATCACATGATTATATAATGAACCATTAATTTGAACTATGAAATTATTCCTCACAACACACACACACACACATATTGATGAATTAATAATTTTTCTCATATAATTTTTTTAATCTATTTTGAAAAAAAAAATTATATATAATTATTTCTAAGAAGAACAAGAGAGAATTCCTTACCATATCTTTGTAAAACATATAATAGCAAGAAAATTAATCTATTGAAATTTCATTTCCAAACATATTCATGGAGTAAAATGAAGATTAAAAGGAAATATTCATGGATTTACCTATAACATCACCTCATAATTAAGAATGTAAATGTACAATATTGATGATACATAGGTTAGGAGAAAATTAATCTATTGAAATTTCATTTTCAAACATATTCATGGAGTAAAATGAGGATTAAAAGGAGATATTTATGAATTTACTTATAACATCACCTCATAAAAGTGTAAATGTACAATATTGATAAAATTTATTTATATATGATAAATAATAAACCTTTATCTCACATGTATCATATAATCTTATAAACAAACAATTGCACCGGGGGTGCAATCCTCAAAACTTTTAAATTGTCTAATGTATATGTACCTATTTAAAGTATTCGGGGCCCACATTACAAATGCCCAAAGTGAAATATTTGTGCATATGTTATATATGAGCCAATGGTTTAAATAAATATCGGGCGGTGAAACAAAACTTATAACAAAATATTAGTAAAACTATATCATACATTCGGACTTCAAGAAAAATAAATCCGATTTCAATCACAAATTCGCGTTCCAAAATAGCCTGCTGATGTCACCCTAATTTGTGACGCGAAAACTTCATAGAATACGCCATATAAAAATTTGGGTCCGTTTTTTGGCTTTTCGTACGGAGGAAAACTGTGACGCGAAAATCAAATTAATTCCGCCCTATAATGTTTCGGGTCCGGAATTCCACAATGCAGACGGGCCAAAAAATAACGCGATCGAATCGCTTGCTTCCACGTGGATGGCTGATTTGGTCTGTGGTCTGTGGGGCCACGTTATTCTGAATTAAAATATCCCATGTTTATTATTAAATTGCTCTGTTTCCAAAACAATACAACGCTTTGTTTTTAAGTGTGCAGGGACTGTGATTTCAAAACCAAAATCGACTGTTCATCAGCTTTAGAAAGTGTCTGTTTGACAGAGCCATTCAAACAGATTTAGAAAGCGGCCAGAGGATAGGGTAGTTGAAATTAATATTTCAACATCCCTCATTCACTGAGAATACCCTCCTTGGTGCCTTCTTCGCCGAACTACGATGTGTTCATCAACAGTCGTGAACCTGATGTCCGTTTCTTCGCCAGGCATCTTCACAATAGTCTTGTTTCCAGAGGATTGCGAGTCTTTCTTGACAGCATAGAATTGCAGGTTGGACAATCCATACCTTCACAAATCAAAGACGCAATTAAAGGAGCCTCTCTCATTATTACTATTTTCTCTCCAAATTATGCGCAATCGCAAAGGTGCCTCCATTAACTACTCCTCGCGCTGCTCTGTAAGCCGACCATTTTTGCAAAGGCATATAAATGTCGTTTATTGCATATAAGTGTCATTATACTAATGATGGCCAGAGTGTCACTGACGGATCCCTCTAAATGCCGTAATTTCGACACTTAGACATTGTATCGTAAACAAAGCGTCACTATTGCGACAGCTGCCTCCAAACGTCGCAATTGCAACACTTAGACATTGTGTCACAATTGCGACGTTTGGAAGCAGTCGTCGCAATAGCGACGCTTTGGGGCATAGTGTCGCAATTGCAACATCTTCCTTCAAATGTCACAATTACGACACTTTGTCTAAGTGTCGGTATTGAGACACATTTCTCTAGACGTCGGTATATCGATGGTTTCGGGCGGGATTGAAAAAATTTGGGGAAATTTCCGACATTTGGTCAAAAGTGTAGAAACCAAGTGTTGGAATTTCACAAATGTACTAGTGACACTCTTATTCATTCATTTCCATGCATTTTAACTTAGTTCTCCCTTGTGTTTCCCTATAACTCCCTAACACTCCTTATCACGCATTGGCATAGACTAGCACTTGACACATCTTGGTATGCTTCCCTAAGACTCTAGTATGCCTTGGAACTACATAACATACCTTGTCACTCCCTCCTTAGCAGATCTGGAGCTTGTTAACACTTCATTTCCATGCATTTGAAACTATTTCTCCTTTTTGTTTCCCTAGCACTTGGACCTAACACTCCTAGCATGTGTTCGCACCACACCTTAGCACCTGGAACATCTTGGCATGCCTTAACAATTTCCTTGTCTTGGCATGCATAACATGCCTTGGAATTTTCTAGCATGTGTTAGTATTTCCTGGCACTCTTTGGCACACCTTAGCACTCCCTAGTCGTCATGCCCTCATATATAACCTTACTTTTTTTGCGACTTGGGAACCCAACCAAGTCATTGGAAAAACAATGTTGTGCCCAACCCAAAATCTCCCTTTATCTAAAACTTCTTTGACCAACCATTTATTGTAACTATAGTATTCCATCCTACAAGTCCTATTACAACCTTCTCCTAACACAATTTTTCCTTGAGACACCTGTAATTCGTTGACACAACTTGGCACATACTCTTATTTGTTCATTTCCATGCATTTTCACCTAGTTCTCCCTTGTGATTCCCTGGCACTCCCTAACACTCTTCAACATGCATTGACAAGTTATAACATGTGTTAGCATGCATTTTCATTCCTTGGCATGCCCTGGAACTCCTTAGCTATCATGCCCTCACAACTACCCTTAATTGTTTTGGGACTTGGGAACCCAACCAAGTCTTATCTCGACTACAACAACTTGACCAAGGTACAACTACTACAACTAGACTATGCCTTTTTCACCTAAGAATTGACTATAGCTCATCTTAGGCTACTTATGGACAATTTCAAATTAACCCACTTAACAAGTTACAAGTTACCAAGTCAAGGCTTATGTCCAAGCATGGCCATAAAACAACTGGGCAACATATTTTACATCTTGACATGCCATAGCACTTGGCACGTATAATAATCCCTTGGCACTATGTGGCATGTGTTAGCACCCCCTGCATTCCTTGCCATGCTTTGGCACTCCCTAGCACACCCTACCACTCCTTGACACGCTGTGGCACTCTAGCATGCCTTGACACTGCCTAGCATATAAACTTGTCACTCCCTCCTTAACACACCTCAAACTCACTGACACTCCCTATCACTCACTCTTATTCGACCTTCATTTCCATGTACAATTTCAACTTAACCCACTTAACAAGTAAAAGTCACCAAGTCAAGGCTCATGTCCAACCGTGGCCATAAAACAATTGAGCAACATAGTTTACATCTTGGCATGCCATAGCACTTGGCACATATAATAATCCCATGGAAATATGTGGCATGTGTTAGCACCCCCTGCATTCCTTGGCATGATTTGGCACTCCCTAGCACACCCTACCACTCCCTAACATGCCGTGGCACTCTAACATGCCTTGGCACTGCCTAGCATATAACCTTGTCACTCCCTCCTTAACACACCTCAAACTCACTGACACTCCCTATCACTCACTCATATTCGACCTTCATTTCCATGCATTTTGAACTAGTTCCCCCTTGTGTTTCCATGGCACTCCCTAACACTCCCTGGCACACATTGACACACCATGGCACCTGGCACATCTTGGCATGTCGCCCTGGCAGCCTAGAATTCCTTGGCACTACCTAAAATACCTTGTCACTCCCTCCTTGACACACCTAGAACTCACTAACACTCCCTGTCACACACTCTTATTCATTCATTTCCATGCATTTGAAACTAGTTATCCCTTATGCTTTCGTGGCACTCCCTAACACTCCCTAGCATGTACTGGCACACCCTAGCACCTAAGACATCTTGGCGTGTTTCCCTGGCCTCTAGCATGTCGAAGAAATTCCTATAATATATTGTCATTCCCTCCTTAGCACACATGGAACTCACTGACACTTCTTGTCACAAAATCTTATTCATTCATTTCCATGCATTATTTTGACCTAGTGCTCCCTTATATTTCCCTGGCATTTTGTAACACTTCCTAGCACGTGTTGGAACACCTGGCACCTGGCACATATTGGTTGCATGCTTCCCTGGAACTATAGCATGCCTTAGCAATGCCTAACATACCATGTCACTCCCTCCTTAACACACCTAGAACTTGTTGACACTCCCTGTCACACACTCTTTATTCATTCATTTCCATGAATTTTGACCTAGTTCTCCCTTGTGTTTCCATAGCACTCACTAACACTCCTTAACATGCATTATCACATACTGATTCGAAAGTGAAACATACATGAAACCACTATGAATCAATCCATAATGTATTGCGTATATGAAAGAACACATACAAATATAATAAAATATCAGACAGCTAATACTACCACCATGAGAAAGCATGCGAATCATTGTCGTAAAAGGAGAATATCTTATTAATGCTGCTGCAACTTCAAATACATATCTTGAAACTCGTCAAAACCCAACAGTGGAACATGGTATATTCCTACCAATGCCTAATTCCAAAACCCTAGCCTCACTACAACTCCCTCTACTAGCTACCAAGCGCTGAGTGCCTCTAGCTCTGAAGCACAAGTCAGTTCTCTAGTCCTAGCCTCAACTCAAGTGCTAAAAATTCCTTTACAATGAGGCACGAGGGATCATTTATAGAAATGAGGTGATTTTTCACCTACCTTGACCCTTGACCTCCCCTCATGACTCTTCAAATTCCTCACTGCTCTCTCATGACTATTGACCATTACATGCTCAAATCAGTCTTAGCGTAGCTGCTGAGATATTGGTGAGCGATAATTTCATTACGATGAGTGAGAAGAGGAGGATGTCGAGGGTTCTTGGAAACCCTTGAATGCTTGTTTCCCAACTACTGCAATGATGCGATTGCTAGGTAACTTTGAGTTTATTGCGAGGTTCCTGGAGATTTGTAAGGAACCACCTTGCTCTTTAGATGACACCCTAGATTTTTCCATGCATATCAACAACTTCTATCTGCAAACAAATAACATGGGTCATATGTCTTTATAATCAAATAATGATACTGGAAGCACATTGAATTAATTGAAATAATGATAATTAACAAACAATAAATTTATACCCTCGTGTGGTCAATTGTTGTGCCACAACGTTGTCGAGAGATTGGATTTTATAGTTCCCCTATGCCTCTTCAACCGATATTTTTCCCATGGGCTTATAGTTGAATGGGTGTTTAATGTATCTCCACAATTATGTAATTTAACTAGCTCAGGGGGCATGAATGAAAAACTAGGAAGTATCCAACAACTTCACTATTAGTCCCCTTGCGGAGCCTTCTTTGACTTTGTTGGGGCCCTTGATTTTGTTTTAGTTTTGAAATCTTGGCTAAGACATTTTGAATTTTTGACCCTTTTCGAGTTGTGGAATGAAGACACATGGCAACCGTGACCGCGCCGCAACTACTAGGAGTCGTGGAGCTACCAAGGTGGCGCGGAAGCATGCGATAGCTGGAGATAGAACAGGGACAAGTGTAGATGAGAGAAACACACAGCAGACGACAAGAAGTAGATCACGAAGATAACAGGAGAGAAGCCGGGAGAAGCCGAAGTAGAGCCACAGAGGAACTGATAGTTGCAAGAGCGGGTGAATACATAACAGTCACCCGGCTGAGACGAAGAGGCTAGAGAGAGGTTGCAAAGGCTCGAGACAGGAAAAGACGCATAGAGCAGCTACAGAGGAGCCATGCATGTCCTCCCTATGGCTCTCTATCTTCTCTATTCTACCTTTCTGTTCTGAAATCCGTCTGTATCAGATTTGTAAGCTATCAGCAAGAATGCCATGTAATCCTGTGTTCTGCCAAGAGATTAATATAATGGAAGGCTGCTGTCTCAATAAGATGTCTATGTGATTGTAACGTTCTTATACTAGTTTAAAATTTTATTTGCGAATGTCTGAATGCTTATTAAATGATCTTGCGTATATATAACTTTGTATGTGAAATGGATGCGCTATTCTTCCTTAGTTGCGGGTGTGTTCCTTGCCATTGATCTCATCCCCTTTTGCATGTGGTTGCAGCACGCCTCGGGTGAGACGCACTGCTCCCCAGAGCAGGGTGAAAATGACGGCGTGTTCCTAGACTACACCGGACCCCTTTGTTGGCCACCACTCTTGAACCTGGGTCTTGTCCGCGAGACCTGACTTCTCGCCAACAAATGGTTCTGTTGCTAGGACCTGCATGTTCTGAGGGGATCTAGATCATGGTATCAAGGATTTTTGAAGGAGCGATACGGCGATGGTGGGATGATCATCTTGACCAGTTCATTGTTCAGCAAGCAGAGTTGACCAAGAAAAAGGAGGCGGCGATCAAGGAGCTTGTTCTTTTCTCTGACTCAGCCAGTGATACGTACGAAATTTTCTGGGGAAGGTTCCCTACGGACCTTTACAATTGGTTGCGGAGGTTGCGAGCGACGGTGCCCCAAGAAGGCTTGCGGAAGATAAACCGCAGGTGGGCGCACGTAGATCTGGTGGCACTGCATCGGGTAGACACTGAACTAACCCGCGCAGTGGATTTCTGGGTAAGGACCACGTTGGAAGGATACACTGTGGAATTTGCTGCTGAGTGCTATCAATCCTTCTCGAAAGCCGAGGCTGTTTTCCACTCAGGGCTAAGAGGGAAGCTGTTGAAAGAGATTCCGCTATGGGTCAAGGCTCTGATGGTGGATGAAGGGTTGATTGAATTCCACAAAACGAGTATGGAAGCGTAAAACCTCCCGTGCTGGGGGAAGGGTTGAGGGGACCGATGCTGTGTAGAATGTGAAAGTGGGGGTGGGGAATGGATGTTGAGGCTGCATGCAAGTTGCAGGAGCGACGTGCGCATCGGCGGGCACAGATCGCCGATAGGTGGCGAAGAAGGGTAATGAGAGATTTGAAGAGAAGAGAGATCGAGAGGAAAAATCAGAAGGAGGCGCCTCAGAGGACAGGAATTATGGGTTTGGATACCCGGGAAGAAAACAGGACAGCAGTGGAAGTGCAGTGGGTGCATGGGAGCCCAGCGACGCGAGAAAGAGAGATTGTGACTAGCGAAGATAACGGAAAGATGCAGCCCGAAGAGAGTTTCGATGATGAATGGCACGGCGTGATGCAGCGGATGTTTCAAGATCAGATGGCACCCACCCCTCCAGGCAGCCCTACTTCTCACCTTCTGCATGGCCAGGATCCCGACCTTCCCCTGGTACTGTATCAACCTTTAAGTAATATTTTTATTCAGTTACAAGCATTGAGTCGGTCATACAATAGTTCATCAGCGTCAGTACCGCCAGGTAATAGCAGCGTTATTAGTAGTGGTATTTTTCCTAGTGGGACCGTTATGCAACCAGGACCTGGAGGCTTTATCCTGGTCAATTCTCCGCAAGTACACATGGCTAGATCTTTCACCCGGTATCCAGAGTTCTCTGGCCGAGGCAATGACGACGTAGAACAACACTGGTATCTGTGCGAAGCCATCTGGAGGGCTCGCCAGACGCCAGATGCAGGGAAGTTAATAGAATTCCAAACCACGCTCAGAGAGAGGGCTCTGCGATGGTTTATCAAGTGGTCTGAGGCTCATCCTAACCCCGTAATTGCGGACGTGAAGCGGGATTTTGTCCGCGAATTCAAGCTTCCCCAGACAGACCAGCAGGGCCTGTCAGAGCTGTGGGAAATTAAGTAGAAGGAAGGTGAGACCGCGTGGGAGCTGATGCGGTGATTCAAGGATGCGATCGGGAAACTTAGCTACTCGATCGATCCAAACCACCAGAGGGACTGGTTCATCAAGGCTCTGCTCCCCTTGACACGAACCCCCCTCACTCAACAGAAGATTGATAACCTGCAGGACGCTTTGGAGAAGGCCATGAAGATTGAAGCCATGGCGGGCTACCCCCAGGAATATCAGGGGGGGGGGGCGGCCCCGCAAGATCCTTCTTTGATAGGGTTGCAACACCAGATTTCCAGCTTGACTGAAAAGCTCAAGGAGCTTCAGCCGGTGAGACCAGCATGACCGAATGTTTGGTGTACTCATTTTCTGGTCGAGGGCCACGTAGCAACCGAGTGTCCTCAGTTGCGCGGCGCAGGAGCAGGACCCTCGGTCGCAGCAATCCAGGGGGGTCCACCACCATGGGGTGGCGTGGCGATGAACCCGCAGGGAGTCTACTAGCCGCAACAGACTTACGCAGGGTTCCCACCGCAACCGGGTTCCTCCACACCGGAGTACTGCGAGATTTGCCGGATGCTGGGGCATCTTCCTCGAATGTGCCCAATATTACAGAAGTACTCCACGGTCCCGAATAATGTATACTACGAATTTTGTGTGTCCACGACTCACAACACTGAACAGTGCAGGGCGCTTGACGCACTTGCGGATCGACTGGGTCGTCCCTCGTACAGGGTAAACAAGGCCCCAAGGGGAAGAGGTGGCGGAGGCATGCGGGGAGGCCGCACAGGCGGATGCGGTCCGATAAAATGTTACAACTGTGACCAGGAGGGTCATGTGGCTCGAGAGTGTCCCCTTCCGCGACGACCCTGGTGTTCCCAGTGCTGTGTCAACGCTCATACTACAGAGGACTATCAGGAACTCATCAAGAAGTGGGAAGAACAGGTTTAGGCAGAGGGGAGCGAATCTGATAAACTCAGAGCCGCGGGGGAATGCCACCCCAGACTTGCAGAACGTCACAATCGTGACAAGGGGGGGAAAGAAGACTGGAGAGGATGCCCATGAGAAGGAGCCAGCACGAGTGGTTCGACCGGCATCACCAAAGAAGTTGATCAGGCCCGAAGCCCAGAAGAAGTATTTCCAGGAGGCAGTTGAGGCATTCGCCCAGTTGCAGAACGAGGGAGGTTTGGAGGAGCCCATGCTGCCGGAATCTGGTGCGCACAACGTCGCAGGTACTATGGTCGAGGATTGGCTCCGGCTATTCCTCAAGATTGTTGATAACGCTGCGCTGCAGCAGCAGATCAAGCATGTTTTGGAAGGAGCACTGCAGGGGCACACCAAACTTATAGGTCCAGCAGACGCTGGCCCCCAATACGTGCAACATGTCAAGAGGAACAAGCAACGAACAGGCAAAGAATTCCAGCTTAACATGCAGGTCGCAGGGTTCCAAATCAGCGACACCATGTTGGACTTGGGGTCCGACGTCAACATACTGCCACGAAAGACATGGGAGGCTCTTGGAAGGCCACGGCTAGCCTGCTCACCAATCCAACTCAGGATGGCGAACCAATATTGCATTTTGCCAATCGGCCGGCTCGAGGGCGTCGAGGTCGACGTTGCGGGGGTGAAGACATACACCGATTTTGAGGTTATTGATATCATGGGTGACAAGGATCCCTATCCTGCCTTACTCGGCATTGATTGGGCTTTTGAGAATTACGCCATCATAGACCTTAAGAAGGAGCTGATGATCTTTGAGGATGGGGAGGTACGGGTCACCCAGCCTCTCGACCCATATCAGGGCCCGCGATATACAGATACGGTGGACAATCGGGAGGACGCTCAGATAATGGACCATCTCTATCAGATGACTACAGGGAAGCGGGACGATTATATTAACCCGACCGTGACTGGATCTGTCAGTTAGCGGAGTGTGCAGAGCTCGGAGCTCGGATCCGAACTCGCTTGGGAAGACAGGCAGCAAGGGGGGTATGAGACCACCACAAGGAGATGTGCCTCCATTGCCCAAGTCCGATGGGTAGGGACTGAAATCCACAGATATCCCACACTGTCGAACATGCAAGCAGTCAATACTTTTATTTCCAAGGTGGAAGACCTGGTCCCAGCTGAAAGCCGGATACCACTTTTGGATGTGGCCTTGCAATCCACATCGGCACGATGGTGGAAAAATCACCACAACACTCTGTTGCGATGGGAGTGCATGGCGGATGCTCTGCGGGCACGTTTTAAAGAGAACGAAGGACCCTGCAGTACGCTTAAGTACAATGGAACTTCCGACCCGCGACACCATTTGCGGGCCTGCGAAGAACAGTGGCGTAGCATCCGGTACCCTGAGGAGCTGTGGGTCCACAGGTTTATCCACTCCCTGGATACAATTCCCCAGGCTTGGTACTTGGAGGAAGAGAAAAACGGGGCACTTGCTCTTGGCAAGTAGTCGCGGACAAGTTTGTGCGGTGCTTCTTGTTCGAAGGAGAGACGGTTCAGGAGTCTCAGGCCCTACAGGTAGTCAAGGAGGTTTTGTTTTTCCGCCATCCCGACCCTGATGGGGGCCCAGTGGTGTCACGAACTGAGGTCAGGCGCGAGTTGGTTTGCCACCGGATTGACGGCGATCCAGAGGACGATAGTCTGGAGGACCTCAGGCATCTCTATTTTGATGAAAGGGAAGGCGAGCGGAGTATCAGTGAAGAACCGACGACTGAAGGAGTCCATCTACAGCCCCTAAAGACAAAGAAGCTGAAAATTGGAACAGACAAGAGACCCAAGCTCGCAACGGTGGGAGATTACTGGGACGAGGAGACAACCAAAGAAATTTTCAGCCTCCTCTGGGAATACGAAGATTTGTTCCCGTCATCGGTTGTGGATCTGAAAGGGATCAAGGGGGATCTGGGCGAGATGCGCATCGCGTTGAAACCAAGGGCCAGGCCGGTGAAGCACCGACCCTACCGGTTGAACCCACGTATTAAAGAGAAGGTCAAGATGGAGATTGGCAAGATGTTGGCTGTAGGTCTCATCTTTCCAGTAGAAGAAGCAGAGTGGGTGAGTCCCATTGTCATCCAGAACAAGAAGGACAAAGCGGAGATCCGTGTCTGTGTAGATTACCGTAGCCTGAACAATGCCTACATCCACGACCCGTTTCCCACTCCCTTCAGCGATGAAGTTCTAGATCACGTTGCGGGAAACGAATCTTATTCATTCACTGATGGGTTTTTGAGTTACCATGAGGTGCGCATTGTTGAGGAAGACAAAGAAAAGATGACATTCACCACTGAGTGGGGATCATTCGCATACCACGTTATGCCATTTGGTCTGAAGAACGCACCGGCTGTGTTTTTCCGGATTGTCATTGCTGCTTTCCAGGAGTACATTCACAAGTTCCTGGAGGTCTACATGGATGACTGGACTGTCTACAGTCTGTTGAAGAAACACGCCTCTCTGTTGCGTGTTATGTTTGACCGGTGTCGCCAGCTGCAGATTTCCTTGAACTTGAAGAAATGTATTTTTGCAGTTCAATTCGACACACTTTTGGGCCATGTGGTGTGCAAGAAAGGGGTCTGCGTTGATCCTGCCAAGGTCGCGGTCATCGTCCACATGGAGGCCCCCGAGACCGTGAAGCAGTTGCGGGCATTGCTCGGACACACAGGGTATTACAGGGAGTTTATTCGCAACTACGCCAAAATTACGGCCCCTTTGGAGAAACTTTTGCGGAAGTCAGAGGTGTTTCAGTGGACGGAGGAGTGCAGGAAGGCACTTGACACTTTGAAGGAGAAGTTGGCAACGGCGCCCATACTTGTTCACCCCGACTGGGATAAGCAGTTCCATGTGCATATTGATGCATCCGGTATTGCACTTGGAGCTGTATTGGCGCAACCTGGGGAGAAGACAGTTGACCACCCGGTGTACTTCGCCAGCCGGCAGTTATCAAATGCAGAGAAGAACTACACCACGACCGAGCGGGAGGTGTTGGCGATGGTGTACTCCCTCCAGAAGTTTCGCCACTATCTTCTGGGAGGCAAATTCACATTCTTCATGGACCATTCTGCATTGAAGTATCTGGTGAATAAGCCTGTGTTGGAAGGAAGAATCTGTCGTTGGCTATTACTTTTCCAGGAATTCACGTTTGAAGTGATTGTGAAGCCTGGTAGGTTGAATGTTGGTCCCGATCATTTATCCAGGTTGGAGATGGGAGAGAATGAAGGCTCGTTGGACAATCAGCTACCAGATGCTGACCTCTTCCGCGTTGAAGCAGTACCAGATTACCTGGCTGACATTGCCACTTACCTGACCACGAGACAGTGCCCTCAAGGTTACACCCCACTTCAGAAACGCCACCTGGTTGTCCGGGCGGCCGACTACCAATTGATCGCGGGGCAGCTGTACAAACTGGGCCTTGATGAGGTGTTGCGTAGGTGTGTTCTCGACCATGAACGGGAAGCAATGATGTGGGAATGTCACAGTGGTGTTGCGGGAGGGCATGTGGGTGCGAAACCCACCGCAAGGAAGGTGCTCCAAGCTGGCCTGTGGTGGCCGACGGTACATACTGACTGTAAGGCCTGTGTGAAGCGTTGCGATGTTTGCCAGCGGATGGGAAGGCCTTCACACCAGGACGAGCTTCCGCTACACCCAGTACATGTGTTGCGGCCGTTTGAAAAGTGGGATGTTGATTTCGTAGGTCCCATCGCCCCGGTCGCCAGACACTCCAAGGCCCGGTACATCATTACCGCCACGGATTACCTCACCCGGTGGGTTGAGGCGGCAGCGGTACGTGACTGCTCGGCAGAGACCGCTGCCCGGTTCATCTTTGAACACATCATCAGCCGTTTTGGCTGCCCACGGAGCTTGAACAGCGATCAGGGTATGCATTTCATTAATGCCACGGTCAAGTCACTACTGGACACATTTATGATTCAGCATCATAAAAGCAGCCCATACCACCCGCAGGCCAATGGTACTGTGGAAGCATTCAAAAAGATTCTCGAAAGGGGCTTGACTAAAATTTGCAATGCTCAGCGCGACGATTGGGACGAGTGCCTCCCAGCGGCATTATGGGCCTACCGGACCACAGTGAAACGTTTGACCAACCAGACGCCATTCCAGTTGGTGTATGGCCGGGAAGCTGTGATTCCCGCCGAGTTCACTATACCCAGTCTTTTGATCGCAACGTCCCTTCAATTCTCGGACGAGGAGTCACTTCGGGAATGCCTCCAGGAGCTACAGGAGCTGGATGAGGCCCGATTCCTGGCGGAATTCCACCAGAAGGTTCAGAAGGCCAGACAGAAAGCGTGGCACGACCGCCACATCAAAACCAAAGCCTTCCAAGTTGGCGGCAAAGTTCTCTTGTATGACAACCGGTTCCAGAAGTTTCCAGGCAAGCTCCAGATGCATTGGTTGGGACCCTACTTTGTCATCGAGATCCGCGACTCAGGAGCCGTTCGGTTGGCACAGCTGGATGGTACAGTTCTTCCTGGGTGGGTGAATGGCGCACGCCTGAAACCCTACCAGGAGTAGGTACCTTTCACTTTTCACCAATAACTCTCGCAACCGAGAGAACCCGTAGAGTAGCTTAGTCGAATAACTCTCCCGCAACCGGGATGAGCGTAGGGAGTCTTTTCCATTCATAGGTAATCAGTCAAATAACTGGTCAGTTGCGGGTACCTCACCGCAACCGACTGTGGTCGGGCCGGACCAGTCCAACGTGTCACAGCGCCAATCCAGCGTGTCGTTCACGTAGGATCCATCCCCGTGCCAGTGTCAGTCCAGGTCATTTCCGTCAGTCCTTTTGTCAGTCCGTAGGATCGCTCAGATCTGCGTCATAAATTACCATTAGTAGACAGTAATCGTACCGTAATCATTTGCCATCACCCGCAGTTCCCTCAGCCGTCGCGCCCGCCCATCTCCCCATGACGCCGTCAGCAACTGTCAGACTACACACAGGCATGCGATTGATCGCACGATTATCGCAGGCAAGAAAGATAGCAAGAATTAATTGTCGTTATGGAGTCTCATCAACTCCGCGCGTGCCAGTAGATGACATAACTTGCATGAAGGCTACCAGCCCAAGAATGACGGACCAACTCAATTTGGAAGTTGTAGTGACTCCAGAGCAATTGCAGCCTCAAAGCGCACCGCATCCAACAGGAAACTCCAGCAGAATCCTCCAAGTCTACCAGCGCCGTGCCAAGATGCCGAGGGCTCTTCTATCCGTCCCCGAACCAGTGTTGGACAGCCGAATTCACCGCGTAGAGTCGCTAGTGGGCAAGTATGACAATGCAGCATGCATGGACGCCAACCTGTCCGACCCAGCTGAATTCCCTCACCTCCATTGGCAGACCTACATGGAGCATCATTATATGCCAGGCAGCAGCTCCAACAGTTGGATGCGACCAGAATTTCAGGGGCATACAACAGTCGTCCTTGATGCATTTGAGGACTCTTCTAGTTTTTGAAACTACGGGACCGGCCCTGCAATGCACCCGGTTCCTCCTCAGTCGGATACAGAACGGGTCCCTGTGGCTCAATGAGGAAATTCCAATTCATGTCGAAGATATTCATCGGCTTACAGGGCTGTCTCAAAATGGTGCAGATGTCTCCGCTGCTGGACAGACATCCTCCAAGCGCACCCAGAAGTCGGGTGACTCAGACCTGTACACCAAGTATGGCACTCGCCGGGGTGGCAAAGGTGCAAAAATTGATTTAATCAATAAGCCAGAAATTCGGTTCGCCTGCTACCTAATCGCTAGCAAGACTATGCGGCACTACACGAAGGGAGAGTGCTCTCTAGACACAATCTCCATTGCGGAGCACTGCATCCAGGGCGTTAGGTTGAATTGGTGTTCGTTTGTGCTGAAAGAACTCTTCACAGCCTACGAAGAGAACTACAAGCGAACCACCAGCTTTATTTACGGTTATTTGATCTTAGCTTTCGCCATGTGGAAATGGCACCTTCCTCGCGTCCGGACGCCGGCGGAGACTACCGCGAGCCAGCTGCTCGCGATGAAATACACCCCCTGGTAGGTGTCTTCGGACCCCAACACCAAGCAAGTGAACGCAGCGGCATTTCGGGCGTGGTACGGGATGATGACCGATGTGGTGACCAACTAGCAACGGGTGCCCCGGCACCTGTTGGATGAGTACAGTGAGCAGGTGTGGTTTGGGGTCAGCCACAGGCACACCTTCCTCTGGCCAACTTGCATGTTAGACACCACCTTCCACATGGCACCCCTCAGATTCCAGCTGAATGATGACACCTTCCACTGGGAGGTCTCTGCGTGGTCGGGAGTCGTTAAGCACGTCCGCGACGGGATCACCCGCTATAACTTTGAGCGGATGCTGCCGGCACAGCGGCCTACCACGACCGGCGCGGCGGGGTCATCACAGGTTGCGGCGGAACCTTCTCAGGACGTAGCTGAGACCACACCAGACCTGCCTGAAGTGCTGGTCCCCATCGTACAGCACCTTAACACCCAGGTACGATGACTTAACATAGCAACCCAAGTTTCTTCAAGTGGTGCTCCTTTATTTCCCTCTTTTGATGAATTTCAGATCAGTTGGTCTCGTGCTCCCTCTAATACCACCCCCTTCATTTCTCCCATTCCCACCAACCTGTTCACCTCTGCCACCCCTATCATCACACCGATGGGCGAAACGAGCCCAGAACCAGATTCATCAGACCCCCCTCCATCCAAGAGGGCCCGCATTACTGTCACCGATCTCGTGGTGGATCTTACCGACGATGATCCACCAGCCACTTCACTCCTAGGAGCACTGATTCTGGAGGAACCTCTGATCGATCCATCAAAGTTCCTCAACATTCACCTCCCTCATACCCCTTTCACCCCATCCACTTCCCCCTCCACCAGCCATCCACCTGCCACGCCCTCCAATCCATCCAACTCATCGGCCACTGTCTCAGATCCTATCATCCGAGAAATTTTTGGAAGTGACCACGGGGTGGAAGTCACCTCCAGTACTGCAGCCGTGGTACAGCTGGTTGACCCCGTGGCCACTCCCCAGGATCCTCCCCCTACTATATCTACCAGATTAACGAATGGTGGGGCTGATTCGGCTGACCCTCCCCCAGACCAGACCACACAGCAGGACCGGCCGGAGTCTGATATGGCCACCTCGATGCAGCAGCAGATGCCGGTCCATCCTCCAGAGACCTCAAACAGATCAGTGGCCAGTGGCCAACCTTTGCAAGAGCAGGTGCTAGAGCAGGGCACACCCAGCACGACCAATGCAGAACCATGGAGTACAGCACAGCTGTACCTACTCGGCCCTAAAGGCTGAACAGATTCACACAGAGCTGGAGCAGCGGTATATCGAGGAGCATAATCAGATCGCGACGCTTACTGAACAGCGCAATCAGTTGACTAGGGAGAAGACCTACCTATAGGAGCAGGTCAACATTGCTACTCAGGCGTTCTCCAACGTATGGCCCGCTGCAAGGGATCATTATGCCCCACTTCCTGCCACTATAGCGGAGGACAGTATAGCAATCCAGGCTCACCACATCAGGACTATTTTCACTGAGGTTTGCAGGGAGAACCAGGAACTCCAAGCGACGTTAGCCGCACGGCCTACCCTTCCAGATCCACCAAGTTTCCATTCAAAACAAGTGACTGCCAAGCAGACTCAGGCAATTAGTATGCAAGAAACTCTCCATTCCACTGCGGCCATGGCTTCCGCCCTTCTGTGAAGTCTGCAGGAGTGCTCACTCGCTCTAACTGTCAAGACGCAGCCTATCACTGCCCAGCTGCAACAAATTTCCCGTGACATTCAGGTGACCGCGGACCCAGCACGGTTAGATCATCTCTACACCCAGGCGAACGAGCTCGAACTCCAATTGCAACAGACTGAGGCTGACTCAGCAGTGGCCAAACACGTCATCCGGGAAATTCGTCCGCCCATCCGAGCCCGTGCCAACTCCATACAACAGCTGGATGCCAAGGCTGAAGCCCAGCTTGCCACGATGTTTGGGGCTGCCCCGATGACTATAGACGAGGCCGCTGCCACTCGGATCTCTCAAGAAGCCGACTTGCTTATGCAGGAATGGCAACAAGCGGTGGCAGACTTCACCGAGCTTAGAGATACAGCGCTCCGCCGGGTCCCAGAGTTGGGGCCCTTGTTTGAACAACCAGATGGCGGAGCACAGCAGGACAGGGCGCAGGGTGAAGGCACAGCAGAACAGAGCACAGGTGCCAGCGGGGCAATGGAAGTGGAGACTGTTATTTGTGATTGACTCGGGGATGAGTCAAAGAATTGTGGTCGGGGCCTGTTGGGGCCCTTGTTTTTGTTTAGTTTTGAAATCTTGGCTAAGACATTTTGAATTTTTGACCCTTTTTGAGTTGCGGAATGAAGACACATGGCAACCGCGACCACGCCGCAACTACCAGGAGTCGCGGAGCTACCAAGGTGGCGTGGAAGCATGCGATAGCTGGAGATAGAACAGGGACAAGTGCAGATGAGAGAAACACACAGCAGACGATAGGAAGTAGAGCACGAAGATAACAGGAGAGAAGCCAGAGAAGCCGAAGTAGAGCCACAGAGGAACTGATAGTCGCAAGAGCGAGTGAATACATAACAGTCACCCGGCTGAGACGAAGAGGCTAGAGAGAGGTTGCAAAGGCTCGAGATAGGAAAAGACACACATAGCAGCTGCAGAGGAGCCATGCATGTCCTCCCTATGGCTCTCTATCTTCTCTATTCTACCTTTCTGTTCTGAAATCCGTCTGTATCAGATTTGTAAGCTATCAGCAAGAATGCCATGTAATCCTGTGTTCTGCCAAGAGATTAATATAATGGAAGGTTGCTGTCTCAATAAGATGTCTATGTGATTGTAACGTGCTTATACTGGTTTAAAATTTTATTTGCGAATGTCTGAATGCTTATTAAATGATCTTGCGTATATATAACTCTGTATGTGCAATGGATGCGCTATTCTTCCTTAGTTGCGGGTGTGTTCCTTTCCATTGATCTCATCCCCTTCTGCATGTGGTTGCGGCACGCCTCGAGTGAGACGCACTACTCCCCAGAGCAGGGTGAAAATGCCGGCGTGTTCCTAGACTACACCGATGCCTATTAAATGATCTTGCGTATATATAACTCTGTATGTGCAATGGATGCGCTATTCTTCCTTAGTTGCGGGTGTGTTCCTTGCCATTGATCTCATCCCCTTTTGCATGTGGTTGCGGCACGCCTCGGGTGAGACGGACTGCTCCCCATAGTAGGGTGAAAATTCCGGCGTGTTCCTAGACTACACCGGACCCCTTTGTTGGCCACCATTCTTGAACCTGGGTCTTGTCCGCGAGACCTGACTTCTCGCCAACAATAGGGCTCCTTTGCACGACAACAAAAAATGGATAAGGATGTGGAGGAGTACGGGGACATATTCACCTCACCCACAGGGGTTCCTCTGCACTGTCAGGTCAAGCACCCGATTGATTTGACCCCAGGTGCGCCGCTACCTAATGGACCGATCTATCGGCGCTCTGTTCTGGAGAATGATGAAATCAAGAGGCAGATTCAGGAGCTGTTGCAGAAAGGTCACATCAGACCAAGTTCATCGCCCTGTGGGAGCCCGATCGTGTTGGTATAGAAGAAGGATGGGACGTGGAGACTCTGTATTGACTATCGGGCGCTGAACAAGATCACTGTCCGGAATAGGTACCCAATCCCACGGATTGATGACCTTCCGGACCAACTCAAAGGTGCAAAATATTTCAGCAAGATCGACCTGAAGTCTGGGTATCACCAGGTACCGATTGAACCCTCCGATGTGTGGAAGACTGCCTTCAAAGCCAAGGAAGGCCTTTTCGAATGGCTGGTCATGCCTTTCGGGTTGACGAATGCTCTCGCAACCTTCATGAGGATGATGGACGACATCTTGCGGCCATTCACCAACTCATTTGTAGTGGTGTACTTGGATGACATTCTGATCTTCAGCCAGACTTGGGAAGAACACCTTCACCACATCCGACAAGTCCTCCAAACACTGCGGCAACACAAGTTGTGTGCCAATTTGGAGAAGTGCACTTTTGGCATGACCCAGGTTCAATATCTGGGATACATTATTGATGAAAGGTGGGTGCATGTGGATCCAGCCAAGATCCAAGTCATTCGGGATTGGCCAGCCCCAACCACTATAACAGAGCTTCGCAGCTTTCTGGGTCTTGCTAATTTCTATCGGAGGTTCGTGTTGGGATTCTCTCATATCACTTGGCCCTTGAGTCAAGTCACCAAAAGAGGAACGAGAGAAAAAATATTTTGGTCGAAACCTCAACAGAAAGCGTTCACAGAACTGAAAAATCGCCTCTGTTCTGCCCCAATGCTCACTTTACCAGACTTGCAATAGCCATTTGAGATCGAGACAGATGCCTCTGACTATGCTATTGGGGCAGTTCTTACTCAACAGGGACATCCAGTGGCATTTCATAGTGAGACATTGTCTGACACAGTTCGCAAGTACCCCACATATGACAAAGAAATGTACTCCATTGTGCAAGCTTGTTGACAATGGAAGCATTACATTTTGGGGAAGGAAAAAATCATCCACACAGACCACAGGCCCTTGCAGTTCATACAGACATAAGGGAAGTTGCAGAATGATCGCCATCAGAAGTGGTCCACATATCTGCAACAGTTTCATTTGAACATCAAGTACAAGAAGGGTAGCACCAATCATGTTGCAGACTGCCTCAGTTGACCACCGATCGTGGCGCTCACCACTGTGCTCAACTCTTGTGGGCACGAGACTTCTGATTGGCCGCTTCTCTATGAGAGTGACCCAGAATTCGGCCACACTTACAGGGCACTCTTGGGGGGTACGCAAGTTCCAAATTTTCACCTCGAAGATGCACTTTTATGTCACATGGGACACCTTTGTGTTCCTTCAAGCGAGCGTGCCAAGATGATATGGGAAGCACACTACAGTCGAGTCGCTGGTCATTTCGGGGTCGAGAAAACAGTAGCAATCCTGTAGAAGTATTTCTATTGGCCGAACCTTCGAAAGGATGTCAAGAAGCACATAAGATCCTGCACTACTTGTGCCATTTCCAAATATACCATCAAGAAGCAAGGCCTATGTACTCCTCTACCTACCCCTAGTCGACCTTGGGAATCCATCTCCATGGATTACAGGTTGGGCCTGTCTTCTACTAAGCAGGGAAATGACTGTGTTTTTTTGGTCGTCGACAGATTCTCGAAGATGGCCATTATGGCGGCCTGTAAGAAGAATATCATAGCAGAAGCCACTGCTAAACTCATCTTTGAACGAGTGTGGGTACACTTTGGGATCCCATAGTCTATCATATCAGATCGGGATAGCAGGTTCCTCAGCACATTTTGGTCCAACCTCTGGTCAATGTTGGATACCAAGCTCACTAAGTCCACAGCTTTCCATCCCCAAACAGATGGCCAGACAGAGGTTGTCAATAGAATGATTGTACACATTCTGCGCATGTACAATTCAAAGAATCCACGCACATGGGACGAGAGCCTCCACTATGTACAACATAGTTATAATCGGGCTCTCCACAGTTCAATCAGCCATAGCCCCTTTCAGGTGGGCTTGGGATTCCAACCACTATGTCCTATTGACGTAGCCATGCCATTTGAAACTGCTCAGGCCGATTCAGCTCATGTCCAATCTGAAGTTGACAAAGCAAGTAGCTTCTTTGAGCGTATTCAACACATCCGCCAACAAGTTCATGATATATTGGACAAAGCCAATGCCAAGTACAAGCAACGCCATGATCAACACTGGGTGCCACACAACTTCCAGGTGGGCGACAAAGTATGTCTACATTTGCAGAAGGAGCGCTTCACTGGACCCCACCGCAAGCTTCGCCCGCTCCAATACGGGCCGTACACCATCACCAAGGCTATAGGGAACAATGCCTTCGAGCTCAGTATTCCACCATTCCTTGGTCTGCACCCAGTCTTCAATGTGGATCGCCTTCGTCCTTACTTCCCACCTCTACTGGACACCTCAGACATTGCAAAACAACTCACACCAACAGAGTTAAATCCAGACTGCATGGAAAAGGCCACCACAGATTTTATCATGGACATGCAAATCAGGAACACTCACCAACAGAAGATCCAACTATATCGAGTTGTCAAAGCTGGCCAACTCTTGCACCAAGGAAAGTGGTTCACCAGGGACCAAGTTCAACAGAAATTTCCTCATCTCATGGAGGAACTTAACGCAATGGGGACAATTGCTTCCTAAGGGGGGAGGAATGATCCAGGTGGATATTGGTGGTCACCTGCCTATTCCACTTGGGGCTCCACCATTGTCTCTTTCAGTTTTTCAGTTTCGGCACAATTTACTATTTTTAGCAGTTTTTCGGGTCCTGAACTTTCAGAGCCGTTTTGAGGCCCTAAACGACGTTTTTTGGGAAAACAGAGAGCAACATGGGTCCATGGATTGATGTTTCTTGTTCCAAATTTTTAGTCCTCGGATAGATCTTTCTAACGAGGTATGGTACACGTTAAACGGAGATCGTATGCCAAAGTTACGCCCCTGGGAATTTGAAACACCAATTTACCCAAACGGGGACCATAGTTTTGGCGCTTCATGTCCTAGGGTTAGGGTTTTGGCTGTTTAGGATTTCCCATTGTTTCTAAATAATAAATAGGCCCTCGAGCCTCATTGTAACTCAGTTCAGAGGCCTGTAGCCGCCACATCTCTTCTCAGAGATAGCTACCAGCGCCCTAGCTAGTTTTATTTCCATTCTGTCCGTAAGCAAATTTCAGTTCTTTGATATTAATGAAATGAAGTGTTATTTCCGCTGCATCTCTGTATTTATGGTTATGTGTTTATTCTGTTGCGTTCCTGCATAAATCCGGATCAAACATTCACCATTCAACAAATTGAAAGATAACTTTTAAAGCAAATAAATGATAAGCAAGATTCAAATAACCATGAGCATATAAATATTAACAATGTATATGAGCAAATGAATTTCAACAAAACAAATCCCGCAAGAAAATTATAGTTGGACTAGTGCCAATATACTTGCAAGAAATAATATGCTCAAAGTGAAATCACGATACTTGCATATAGAACGTGTCTTTCAAGATATAATAAATTGATAGAATGAAAAAGCTAGCAAACAAATGTTAGTTCAAGATATGAAATATGAGCAACAAGAATATAACTTGCAAAATTAAATGGAACTTTCACTTATAAGGGAAATGCTCAAATTGAATGATAAAACATCAAATAACTATGAACAAGTAAATTTCAAGATGACAAGTACAGAAAATGGTATTGCAAGTAAAATGGAGAATGCCCATAAATCAACTTAATGAGATGATGCTAAAACTAGACTATGTGAGATGCAATTATTTTGGTTAGTTTTAATTTAGATGCCTAGCCTATGGTGAGAAATTATCCTTTCAAATTCTTACCATAGGTTAAATTTTGGGGTGATTTGCAAGGGAGATTTCCTGAGGAGGCACTAGTACTTCGTTAACGATACCCTTCCTAGGATCCTTGCAATCCACGTGCCTTTGTTCCTATAAGGGATCAACCATGAGAGTTGTGAAGTCATGCGTTTTAACCTTAATCCATACCAAGTGAAAGAATAATCAGAAAAATATTGTCCTAAGATGTCTATTCAACCAAGTTTATGCTTGGAGGTAGTTTTTAGAGGTGCAAGTCTAATGCCTAAATATGAGTGAAATGCTTCCAATGAGATATGCCGATGACAAATAGAGATACACAAATGTTATTAAATTTGAAATTATGCTCAATAGAACATGTACCAATGACTCAATGGAAATAATGAAATAGATATTAGCTCATTGCTTTAAGATACCAACTCACAAGCTTTGAAATGAAAATGATGTGATATGAGAGTTGTTGCATGAAATCATAAGCTAATAAGTTGCTTGTAAATGGAATGAAGTTGATAAAAAGTACACAATTAGATTAATCTAAGTAAGTTGAAAATAAGTGGACTTGTAAAGACTTGCTCCAAGGATGTGCTCAAAAGTGAGATACAAAGTTTGCCAGTAAACCAAGATGAGCATGAAACTTCAAAACGAGTATATAAAATTGCAACTAGATGGCTTGAGATAAAAATTAATTATTAGCATGAAACCAAGAAAACATTAGCTTGCCAAATGAAATGGAAGTGCTATGTCTTGTTTGTTGTGTATTGCGATGACTTAAACAAATTAGAAAAAAATTGCACAACACAAGATACAAGTAAATGGATTGTCAAGTTTCATTGCCAAATAGAAAAATATGAGTGTTATATGTTAACCATGCACAACTAGATTATATTAGAAAATGAAATAATGCATGCAAGTATATTAGTTGAGAAAATTAGAACTAGACAAAAGAAAAACCACCCAAGAAGATTTCCTCTCTCTAAATGAGGAGGTGGGATACATGGGAAAAAATTACCAAGCTCCCTCAATAAAAATCAGCCTTTTATTAACTTGTTACAAAGAAGAGAAATCTTCAAAAGGTCTCAAATGAACTCAAGGAGGTCTTTACAATAGTTGCTTAAAACTTAGGCACTAGATCTCCTCCTTGGAAGTATAAGTCTAACGGGGAATGAAGTACAAGAAGAGAAATTCTCAAATCAGAAAAGTCAAAGGACTGTTTACATCCGGGATCAACCTTTAAGACAAGAGAGGATTTTTGCAAAAAGGTGAGAGGTCAAGCCTCTTCAGTCCATAGCCTTGACAAGAGAGATAGGCTGCCTCAAAGACTCACGACCCCACAGAGAGATATGTCCTCCAAATGCTCACAACCTATTGGATTTGGCCTCAAATCCGCGCTAAGGGTGTTGCAAAAAAATCGTAAGTAGTTTCAACCATGCATACCCTTAACCATGCCAACAAAAATGAGTGAAAAAAAGCCTGAACAAAGTTTTTATTTTCTCTGCAAACAAGTCCTCAATATTAGTGGAAAATCTAGAGAAAGAGATTAGAGAGAAATATCTACAAATAATCTACAAACTAGAGTAAGGATGTGAGAGCAAGGCTCATCTCCTTTCTTAGCCAATGCCATGCTCTTATTAGAAAATATAATCAATGTAAGCATACAGTTTGAAGCAGATGTTTTAAATGGAATAGACTTGATCACAAGCCCAAGCCCAAGAGACCCCGCAAACACACATCGAAAGATGAAACTTTGGGATATCACAATGTGGGTTCGTCCATGTTCATGCTCAAGGGTGGGTTGATTCCTTCAAGAATGTCCCCTCACGCTTGAGACTTGATCCAATTTTTTTTCTACAAAAATTCAAATAGAAATATTAGATCCATAGGGGTTAGAAAAATATAGTGAGAAGGAAATCTTACAGATTTATATGAAAATCTACTAAAACATTCCCTATCTAGAATAAGTTTCTAAAACCAAATGCTAGTGCAAGATAACTCTACACTAAAAAATCTTTAGCAAGCATATGGGAGTAATAAACACAATATTACCAATAGAAAAATAAGCTCATGATCAAGAATTATACTGCAACCATAGAAGAATAACACCTCATAGTTGCACCCCAAATTATTTTATTGCATCAAAGTGTAATTTTACAAAAGAGTAGAGCTTCCCCAAACACAAGAGCTCGTACCAAGATACAACAATTGAAGCCAAAGGCTCATCTAAACAGGAGAATGGGAGATAATACCAAGAGAGAAGTTGTATGACAAGTGGAATGGTGACAATACCAAGGCAACCACGAAGATCCTCATCCATGCAAATAAAAATTCCAATATGATCTACACTATCCTTGATGAAGGAACTCATGGGAGAGGAGAGGGGCATGTGGATGATTGAAATGGAGTGGTAGGAGACTACTCTCCACCTCATCTCTAGTGTAACTCGGTCAAATCTCCACAAAACTCATCATTCATCACTTAACTCTAGCTCCCTTCCTTAAAAAATGCGATTTGTCTCTAGAACTTGTAGTCTTCTCAAGGAATTCGATTTCCTCAATTGAGTACATGTTTCTCCTTGATCCTTGAAAGTGGACTTATTACTTCTACGGCAGGGAGTTTGACACCTTCCTCTTCGATCTCAAGGACCTTAGTGGAGTCGAAATCACTTTTAACCTTGAATTTAATTCTTGATGAATTTCCACCTCATTTCCACATCATTCTAGCATGTGTGGATATGTATTTTTCTTCCAATTATTTATTTTTTGGCTATTTTATTGCCACATTACCCCTAGAATTAGTAAAAATGGGTTTTGAGGGTTTATATTTTATTTTTTACCCCTTAAAATGTGTCTTAATAGAAATTTGAGGATTATAAGTCCAAAATTGACTACTCATACTCCATACAACTTCTCTAGACATCACTTATTACAATTTACATAGGCAATTTATTAAAAATCCCGCAGTGCGGGAAATTTTAATAATTTAAAAAATGGCACCTAGACCTAATCAAATTATGTGAAATTTATGAGTGATATAATATGGTAAAATACAATAAATCTAGACACTAGGACTCACTATCAAGCCACACTTCATCTTTGGGGTCATAACTGGGAGAAAAAAATCAATTAATTATTAAGCGTCGAAAAACACACATAATTAACCAAGTAAAAAAAATCCCTAGAGTGAACTCACTTGATAAAAATTTCCTAAGCTACCTAGGTCTGTTACATGGCTCTATTTCATCATGCTAGCATCACTTTAAAATATTCTCGTAGGGCTTTTGGAATCTGAGTACAATAAAGAAGGAGAGAGAGAAGGGGCTTAGAAGCCCTAATGAAATTTGGAACTATGTAAATGCAAGAATTCTTTGACATATCCTTGGGCATGGAGTCTTCAATTTCTTTTTCAAGTGCAAAATTAGTGGTCAACAATGGGTAAAATTTTAATAAGGGAACATGTTTTTCCTGGGAAAATTTTATAGTTTCTTAAGGGGTGAAAATGGGGACATATCCTAGGCTAGTGAAAAGTCACTTTAATTTTAGAAAATTAAAGTTTTCTAAAGTGAATTAATAAAATATTAAAAGTGTGAAATGGTGGAAAAATTGACCACTCAATTATAAAAAGAAAAAAGTGAGGAATTTCTCCTCATTCTTTCACTAGAATTTTTGGGAAAATGAGCTCATGGAGAGTTTTGAAGGAGAAACTTAAGGTTTGAGAAACCCTATCCACCATAGCTAGCTTCAGTGTTGAAACTAGATATCCTAGTTGGCCCAAAGAGTGAGATCACTCAAATTACATCATGGTGCTTTATTGGAGTAAATTATTTGCATGAGAGTTGATGTTAACTTCTGATATAGTTTTCTCTATATATCTATGTGTAGGGAGCATTTTTTGGAAGGAAAGGGTTACATATAGGTCATTTCTCCACTGATTTGGGAAGCATACTCCCTTGAAGAAAAAGTTGGCATACTTGAGCCTTTAAGGCTTAATATTTCTTGTGAAGAGAGGGACGTGATACCATACTATCATTCTGAACGAGGTATTCTACAGGAGAAATCGAGCTTCCTTGATTAGGAGGCCAAAATCATTATGATATTTTTTGTTGGTCATATATACTTGGGTGATTAAGTTCTGGGTGTGGAAGAGTTGACTTCCTTGACATAAAAGAGGAAGTGGGTTTTTCTCCATGTGCTAGATGTGCTGAACCTGGGTGCTATCCTTGTGGTGGCCGAGTTTGGGACCCCTAGCTGGACATGCCACCCTCAAAATTAAATCTTGGAACATATATTTGTTGTTTACCACATCGGTCTGCTATAGGAGTTGAAGGGTAAGTTTTTATAAGGGGAAGAGACATAAAAAATATTTGTGCATACGTACCAACTTTTAAATGGGATTCCTATAGCATATCGTGATTATAGCAAAGTGATAGATCAAAGTAATGGAAGGATTGAATTCATTTAGTCTTCTTTGTTGATATGTATTTCAAGACCAAGTTTCGAGTTGAAGCCTCATTGCAATATATGACTAGGTTCCTCTTTAATTTCTCTGTCATGTATTTCTTAATATATTAAATGTGAAGGCCATGCCATTTCCAGTTCATTAATATTATGAATTTTATTTGTAATTTTGTCATTTTCCTGAGTATTGTATTAAATATCAGTTGTTGGTTCGAAGTTGGAATTTTTATATATCTGCCACTGTATGCTTATATTCAATACCAATAAATATACTTCACCTATGAAACTATGCTTGCAATGTGTTTGGAAAAATTTCTCACTGTAAGGGAATATTAAAACTCCGAAAATTATTGGTCATTTTAGAATATTTTCGATTGGTAATTTTACAATCGTATCAGGGAATGTTCTTGGAAAATTGTGGGGCCTAAGGACAACTTATTAGTGATTTAATGAGTGGTGAAGAACATCCTTATGTCACTTACAAAAGATAATATAGAACCAAAGAGCCTACTTCCAATTCTGAAGAAGAAGAGTCTCTAGGAAAGAACAGAGTGAAAGAAGAGACCTCTAGAAAGGGGAAGGGAGTACAAGAAACCCCTGAAATAGAAGAGCCAAACTTGGGTGAGAAGGAGGCCCAAGAATTTAACAACTTTCTTAGTGAAATGAATGATTTGGATAAGGGCCAAAAGGAGACGATGGAATTGATGAGGGGAATGACAAACACAAAGGATTCTATTGAAAGGGATCTTGTTATTGGTGATGTGTCCAACATGCTGAGGGTGGTCACGTCCGTACTATAGTGTAGAGACATTCACGTTCATAGAGTAGAAAACCTAGACCCAAAATGCCTCAGTTCCTACATGAGACAATAAAGGACCAAACATAGCAAACAATTCAAGGGGTTCCTTATGCAGATTATTTGCATGAGTATAGAGCAATGGGACGTAAGTTCTAGGCTAACATGATTTTTATTGATTTCTACCACTTTTAGTTGAAAAGAAAACCCAAGAAAATTTAGAAGGAATTGAGGAAGAATAAAAATCTACAAAAGACATTGGGGAAAGTTACCATCCCTTGCTTTGATGGGTCATCCAAATGCTCAACTCAGTCATTGGTACAAAAACTTGACACATTTTTCCAGTTGCGTCAGATGACAGAGGAGGAGGCTTTTAAGTTAGCCACATTACACTTGGATGGAGACGCCCATGAGTGGTGGTACCATGGGTTGGTGACTATGGGTCATAACAACATCACCTCATATATTGAGTTCACTCAGAGACTTTTTGAGCGATTTGATAGGAAGGACCCAAAGCTTTATTTTAGAGAGCCGACCCAACTCAGATAGACATGCAGTTTAGAGGCTTACATTTTAGAGTTTTAGAGACTAGCAGTTATGGTCACAAATATCTTAGAGGATAGATTGGTGATGATATTTGTAGAGGGGTTTTTAGAGCCTCTACGTAGATGGGCCGAAGGCTTTGAACCCACCTCTCTTCATTCGAAAATTAACAAGACGAGGGATATGGAGGATGTTTCTTCTAAAACAATTTCACTCCTAAAAGCTCTTTCCCTTAGAAGAGTAAAGACGTCAAACCTTTTCAAGAGTGGACCTGGAAACCAAATATGGATGAGGAGACCCAGAAGGATTTAATAGAGAAGAAGCTCTGTTTCAACTGTCAAGATCCTTGGCCACCCAAGTATAGGTGTGCAGGTAAGGACAAGGTGAGAAAGGCTCACTATATTAAGGTTCACGCTGAGAGAGAAAATGATGATGGATATGAAGATCTGGTGTAGGGATAGACATAGGGAAAAACACATCAGATAGTTAGGGGTGAGACTTCAAATTTAGAGTAAAAAGCCCCTATCATTGCATCCATGTGAGGATTCCCCAGGTATCATATTTAGAGTCAGAGGGGTTCTAACAAGACATAAGGTGACAATATTGATCGATAGTGGAGCTTCCCAAAACTCCATAGTTGCAACCATTAGTGATGCTATTAGTAGAGGGGTTGTTAGAGCCTGTACATGGATGGGTCAAAGGCTTTGAACCCACCACTCTTTGTTCTACAATTATCAAGACCAGGGATATGTCGAATGCTGCTTCTAAAAAAAAATTCACTCCTAAACCCTCTTTCCCTTAGAAGAGTAAAGAGGTCAAACCATTTTAGGAGTGGAACTAGAAACCAAATATGGATGAGGAGACCCTGGAAGGAGTTAAGAAAGAAGAAGCTCTGTTTCAGCTTTCAGGAGCCTTGGGCATTGAGGCACATGTGTGCAAGTAAGAAAAAGGTGGGTAAGGCTCACTATATTGAGGTGTACTATGAGAGCGACAATGATGATGGATATGAAGAGTTGGTGTAGGGATAAACACAGGGACAAATACAATGGATAGTTGGGGGTGAGACTTCACATGTAGAGGGAAAAGCCCCTGTCATTGCATCCATGTGAGGATCCCTGATGCATCATGCTTTCAGAGTTAGAGGGGTTCTGGCAGGACACAAGGTGACAATATTGATCGATAGTGGAGCTTCCCACAAGTTCATAGTTTCAGCCATGGTTGAACGAAGAGGGATTCCTATTGAGGATTTCGATGGTTTTATGGTTGCCATACCTAATGGCCATCAGATGGACTGGGATATATACATCCCAAAGAAGCAATTAACCATGGGGAACTACACAGAGATTGAGGACTCCTTTGTGGTGGATGTGCCACATATCAATGTGGTGTTAGGATTTCAGTGGATCTACTACATATAGAAGTATATTGCGAATCAGTGGAACATGGAGATGGAATTCAAAGATCTAGTGGATGGAAAAAGGGTAGTTTTGAGGGCCATGCGTAAATACCAACCGAAGATAGTATCATCCAACAACATGGAAGTGATATTGAGGCAGGGTGATATTGAGTGGTTGGTTGAGTGCCTTGTAAAGAGGTACCCATGACTTACCTTGTTATGGATGAAACCAAAGTTCCATTAAGACTAGGTATGGGTTGTCCCATCCCATCCCTGATACAATTCCATAGTTAAGATTTCTCCCACCTAAAATGGGAGGTACATATAAGGGATGTGATTTCCCGCTAGGCATAGACAAAACCTTAGGTTTCCTAGTTAGAGGAGGAACAACAATGATTGTAGATATGGACAAAGGAGCAAATTATTCAAGTGTAGTTGACATTTGACCCACATAAACTGCAGGTTGAGTAGAAGGTTGTGAAACTATAGCTACGTTTGAAAAAAACGAGCCAGAAGTTGGAGTAACACCAGAAGACCGGATGGGATGTGGCCCCAGAAGCTTTAGAAACAAGGCTTTCGAGAGAAGTGTAACTTGGCAGTAGCGAAGACACAACATGACCAGAGGATACATTTGTTCCACTTCCTAGATCATAAGAAGAAGAAACATAAGGAAAAACTTTCAGAGGGAACATGGTTTCAACATTAACTTTTGGGGTGTGAGTCACAGAAGTTTCCATACAAATATTTTGAGGAATACTCACATAAGGAGCATCGTCTGCATTCGACGCCATGTGTGGTGGAAACAACTACCGAACAGTAGTTCGAGATGTGAGGGGAGAAACACCAAAATGAACGTTGGGATTCTCGAAAAGACTATATGGACGCTCAGGGGATACCAGTAACGGATCGTAGAGCAGATTGGGAGGAAAGACCAAAAAATGTGCAATGGGTTCAGGAATTTCCGGCTCAAGATCCTCAGATGACGAAAGCCAATTTTCAGGTGGTGGTCGGGAAGAGAGCGGTTGGATACTTGGGACAATTTCAAGTCAAAACCTTGAGCTTCAAGTGGCCCAGGTCAAAAATATAGAAGCTCAGGATGGGCTCCTTGAGTTCCTTTAGGGGATGAGTGAGGTGAATTTAGAGGTTCAACCTTGATGACCTTTTGACAAAATCAATCAAAGGATAGATGAAATTTTTTCGAGCAATTAAAAATTACAATTAACAAGTCACGATGAGGAAAATGAGTATTGCATGGGTAGGATGTTTTCGTAGACAATTAATTTTAGAATTAAACAAAATGAATCAAAGGGGTAATATAGGAAAAAGGGTTTACCAAGTATCTATGAACAAGAATATACACCTTGGGAAACCAAGGACCTAACGTACGACAAGAAATATCCTCGAATGATATGTTCGGTGTATCACATCTACAAGGTTGCCGACTCGGTTACCTATGGAAGGATTGCAACCTAGTGGGGTATCTCAAAATTTTTGCAATAGTACGTTGGAGTTCAATCCGTAGTAGCGTTGTCTAATGTGTAAGTGTTTGATGAGAGAGTCCCCATATACTTACCATACGTGGAGCGTAGTCCTATATACTTCCGTACGTGGGATGAGATATCACCCCCAGGATGAAACATAGGCTGTTAGGTGCAACTGCTATAGTTAACAACGCCAGAACACATCTTTATCCTAGACCTCTAGATGTTTGCATTAGTTCCAAATGCTCCTTAGGTTAATTTCAGGTTAATTTTAATGTTGATCTTCAATTAAATTTTGATATTGGGCTCAAAATGATGTCACCTGAACACCTAAGAAGAAACTATATGAGAAAAAGATTCCTTTTTATTTCGACGAAAACTATACTAATAAGGGAAAAAATCACAAAGATTAATGCATCAAACAAAATGCAGCAAAACAAATTCCCCCCAACTAGCTTTCACTTTTCACTTTTCGAAATGAAAATTCTAAAAAGTAAAGACAATTTCACTTTCACTATCCCAAATTTAACTCTTTCAAAAGTAAAATGATTTCTACTTTCACTGAGATGCACTTATACCAATTTTTTTCTTTTCTTTTCTGCTTTGAATGAAGAAATGAACTTGATGCAACTAATGCACTTTTAAGTTTTCAATTTTTGAAAAAATGTGATCTATTTCCAATAAGAAATTCCAAAAAACTAGCCTTTCAATGCAAGTAATCTCATGCGCTTAATGAAAAGTAATTTTTGAAATGAAAACTAAAGAGATGCAAGACCCAATTTATTTTAAAATGCACAAAGGTTACTACTGTTCTATAATAGAGAATCAATGTTTCTTGAATGATACACGTATAAAGAAATATTTTAATTGACCTAAAACAAAAATACCCAATCAAAACACAAATTTTACCACTTAAATCATAATACCAATTTAAACCTTTTCAAGAGAGTGAAAACACTCAAATTAAGAATTAATGCAATCAAAGCAAATAAAACATTTCAAGGATCAATACACACTAAGGTTTTTTCTAGAAGAAACTCTAACAATATCTGTTTTTTAAGACAAGCACAGACCCCTAGTTTACACCAGTGGTCTGCAGCGTGACTGTTTCAGCACAAACCAACGTTGGCATCGTGATTGTATTTGCTAAAAAATACGTTGAGCAAGGAAATGAGGGATAAAGAAAGAAATTATTGAGGAAAAACTTTAGGCTTCATACCTTAAAACACTTACAAGCCAAAATACAGACTGAAAAACAAGCCACACAAGTGATTGTTCAAAGGCTGGACAAACAAAGCATGGAGACAAAAATATAGAAGAGGGTGAAAAGGGTGTAGGCTTCCCTAGTGGAGTCGCCAATTTTTTATACATGCAATCCCTTCTTCAGAAAGAAGTGATCCCTCTATCCCAATGAGTGGGATTAATAACAACCATGGAAAGAATGAAATCTTTCCTATTTTAACATCAAAATAACATGAGAGAGGGAGATGGCCTACCTTACTCCTATGCAATCGCTTTCTCGATATCGATGCTGATCCTTGCGCTTCCAGGCTCAATCCTCGCTATATCTTCTGCATTCAAATACCTGCAAGAAAGATCATACGACGACAAACAAAAGGGAAATAACATAGATATATTTCAAAGTAAACCATAAGACAGATCAAGGAACATCATACTAAACAAGTTAATATTAACAAGTTCATGTAAAGCAAAAAAAATTTGTATTATTGAATAAAAAAAAGGAATCTTGCAACTGATGCCTTGATGTCAGAGGCCTCCTTTGGAATGGAAATCCAAGTCCAAGCCAAGCTCTTCAATCTCTTTTCCTCTATCCACAAATTGATAGCATATAGGCGCAATTAGGTAGAAGAATGGAAACCAACAATGAACAACTGAGACTCACTTGGGGAAGGCATGACACTATTATATAGAAGAGCTAGAGAGTTTATGTATCCAAAAATGAGGGGGATAAGATGAGAGGATCAAAATGGGAAAATTCGACCATATCCTCAACCAATAAGTACCCGAATTTCATTCTCGAGAGTTCTAGAGGACGAAGCTTCTGCCCCATTTTTGGAGAACCTACTTGAAGAGGACCAACGTGAATTTATTGCTGAATTCCTGCGCTACCAGCGCTTCTCACAGGGTAGAGACAGGGTGGAAGTTCAATGCCATTTAGGGGAGAATCGCGTTGGGCTTGCAAATTAGGGTTTTTTACAAAAAATTGCAGGAAGGCTTTAAGGCATTCTATTTTAGGTGTTTAGGGATATTTTAAGCATGTTTTCTAGGATGAATAGGTTTCATAGTTTTTGTCGCTTTGCGAAATTTTTGGCATGATTGACACAAAAGACGACACTTAGGATAAGTATTGAGGAATGTAACAAAATATTGTCTAACACTATTCGTTAGGGCTTCAAAACTATGCTTCAGTTCTTCAAGTTAATTTTAGTGATTCTTCACGGCTCCCAATTTCTTCTACAACGAGCCCTGCCAAAATCCTCACCTTCAAAACCGCCTTCTCCTAATCACTTCATCAAGGACAACTTCATCTTATTAGAAGGTGTCTCCATAAATATTCATGGTACCTAAACAAAATCTCCAAGGTCACCTCATAATGACATCAGTAATGCATAATGGTATCCAATAATGTCTTCAATAGGCTTCTAGAAATCTTCAAGGTGTCTTCAATATGTTGTCCCAAGAACTCTCCAAGAGTTCCAAATACTTCAATATCCAAAAACTTCACTGCTCCTAGGCTCAACTACTAATATTCAAAACAACCTCTGATAAAATGCTTACGAATACTATCTTAGGTCTTCAAAATATGTTCAAATACTTCCACAAATTCCCAACAAAGGTTTTCAACTTATTACTTTGTGAATACTGCAACAAGAAAAACTCCAAGATATATTTAAATTATCTTCACGGGTGCTCCAAGGAGTTACTCATAAATTATTTTCAAAGTGTGCCTCCAATAAGGATTTTCAACACGGATGTCTACATTGAATGTTTTTTAAATATTGTATATAGATTCTTCAAGTAGGTGATCCAATGATTCACCAAATTTTGATTTAAGTATTGCTGCAAGACTTCTTCAAGATGAATTCAAAGAAGCTTCAAGAACTGTTCCTAACTGTATTCAAAAGGTTGCTCCAAAATATTCAATAGATGCTTCAAGAATTACTCCAAGGATTGCTCCACAAATGCCTCAAGGATCAATTGAAGATTTTGTTAAGGTCTCTCTAATATTTTCTCTACAGATATTTCAGAAACTTCTTCAAGGATTGCATATGGGTTACATCTTAGGTATGTGTAAAATATTTCAAGATGATGCCCAAATTTCCTTTAAAGGCTGCTCTAAAAGACTTCAAGAGATAACTTTAAAATGATTCTAAGCTCTGTCCTAGGATGTCACCATTGTTTGAATTGAATGTATTTAAATTCTATTTTAAATATGCGTAAAAGAGGGATCCAAAGGTTGGTCCAAAATATCTCCAAGAATGCTCCAAACAATGCCAAAAATGCTGCTACAAGTTGAACATGTCAGGTCTGTCCACAAGCACGTTTAAGCTGTTACATCCAAAAATTACCATAAGGCTGCAATTCGAGGTAGAAGGATACATGTAATATGAGGTATTATGAGGTGCACTGAGCCTCCACAGTTCACTGTAATATTTGCTACAGGTGGAAAGAATTTGGGCTTGAGGTAAGGAATCTATCACAGGTTCAAACCTTAATTACCACTAATTTGACCTTTTCAAATGGTGACTGAGCTGACTATTACACAATTTTTTTTACTGGTTTGAAGTTAAGCTTCCCACAAAAGTCTATAGGGATTTGTATGAGATCTGCACTTCCTCAAAGCTATACCACACTTGAATTATAAACTAACAACATAATTAACCCAACCAATATGTCCTCCTCGAGCTCCTTGGTGTCTCTATATTCTTGATTGTATTTTTCATAGAAAATGATGGTTAAAATGAGGTGTTGGGACATCATATTTATACTGGATTAGATTTTTAATGAATAGACACGTCCCTTGGGTGAAGGAGCTGACTTGCACATGTAGGCTCATGTCAGACAACATTAAAAATATATATTTTTCAACTTGTAAAATCAATTTCTCTCAATAGCTCGTTAGAAAGGGAAAAACACCCTCTAGAAGATGGTGTTCATTTCATATTTTATTGAGGTCATTTTCCAATCAAGAAAATTATTTTTTTGAGCTTTCATCATAATTTTATTCATGGAAGCCTTTAGGATATTGTGTTTTGAACAATGTTAGGACTTCCTCTAGGATTACGACATTGTAAGGGTTAAGGATTTCTTAGGGCATCATGAATCAAGCGTTTAGGGCTAGGGATTTAGGATTTTATTTTTCAGGCCTTCAATAAGAAGAGAGTTTCATGGAAAATAATCCTTCGTTCATCATTAGAGCATTCATTGATTAGATTAGGGAATTTTCATCTATTGAATTTGCATTCTCTCATGCTTAGGGTTTTCTCCTAGGGTTTTCAGAGGTTAGGGAAACAACACAAAAGGGTTATCACATGAGGAGAGGGAAACATCACGAAAGGGTTATCACATGAGGAGAGGGAAACATCATGAAAGGGTTATCACAAGAATATTTTCCATCTCCAATAGTGCCATATTGGAATCAATGACAAATTTACCAAAAATTTGAGATTCTTCACTAGCTTGATTGTAGAAGTATTGTCAATTAGACGAATTGTAGGATTCACTTATTTATTTTTCAAGTATTTAAGATTTTTCATGACCCACAATCTCCTTTTCTGATTCTGGAACTACCACATATTTTTCCTTTGTCATGGAATTTGCTATAACTAATTGTTTGTGTGACCTCTAAGAGATAGTTCCTAACCCAAGACTCATATGATAGCCCAAATTAGATACTCTATTTTCTTTGTATTCCTCAAAGTTTGAACCAAAATATCCCATAAAGTTGAAGCTATGAATATTTGGGTCAAAAATTTTGAGTTCTTAAGTTCTTAAGAACTATTTGTTGCAGACCAATGTCCTTCACAAGGCTTTTCGATAAATTTGGAGATAATTCCGATAGAAAATGAAATATTTTTTCTGTTATTGGTGAGATAGATAAGACTTCCCACAAGTTTTCTATACTTGGTTTCATCCTCAAATTCATTCCCCTCTTTTTGTGTGAGCTTCAAAGTTTATTCCATTAGAGTAGATAAATGGTTACATCCAGCCATGTCAAACTTGTTCAACAATTATCCATTGTACAACTTCTTCAAAATTTCTCCTTTGTACTTTTGGGAGAGGAAATATAATGTTGATGTTGAGTCACTTCAATGCCCTAGTAGTGAATATTTCCAAAATATATCATGTAAAATCCCCTTTTCAACTTTTTATTTATGGATGAAATACAATTTCATTGTTCCCTATCATCAACAACTCATCTACACATACCACAATATATAAAATAGTTTTTCCAAATTTCTTGACAAATAGAGTTGCATCATCAAGATTAAAGTGTTTTAAATTAAATTTTAGAAGATGTACAATTAACTTTCCATACTAAGCTCGTGATTTTTGTTTTAGCCCATGTAAGGATTTGATAAGTTTACATACTTTATGTTCTTTTCCGTTTACAACCTTTTTGTTGAGCCATGAAGATATTAACTTTCATGTCTCTATTCAAGAAAGTTGTCTTCACATTTATTTGGTGAAATTTCCATCCATTCTGAGCTTCCAAGGAAAAGAGAGTTTGGATGGAGGCCCATTTTTTGTGGGCTAAAAATATCTTCATAATCAACACCATTTTTTGTGCAAATCCTTTTTTCACGAGCCCTGCTTTGTGCTTTTCAAGTGAGCCATATGATTTGTATTTGTTCTTGTAGACCCACTTGCAACTAATTGGTTTGGTATTGAATGGAGGGTCTATCAACTTCCATGATCCATTATTTATGAGAGCATTGTACTCCCTCTGCATTGCTTCTTTCCATTCATTATGAAAAGTATCTCCAGGAAAGGAAATTGGTTTAAATTTAGTAGATAAATTCTATTTACAATCATAGGAAACATCCATATCATTTACATCAATTGAATTAGAATTATTTACATCACTTTCATTTTGTGTGGTGGAACCTATGTGTGAACGCTTTCAAATTTTTTGGTGAGCCATTTTGGGGAACTTTATGAGATGTTCCAGGTTACTCCACTGATTGAGATGGCGCTGCATTGACATTTAGGCTTCCAATCCTTTAAAGCACATCATTTAAATGGTCTTCCTAATTTGAATAAGTGGCAAGACTTCATGAGGGGGAGATAATGCTTTATGCAAGGTTAGGAGTAAGTCTGAATGGAATTGTTGTGTTTTCATTAAGACAAAACATGGATATATACAAGGAGAGGGAGACTATTGGGTTTCATCTCCCAATGTCCCTTCATATTATAATTTCATTTATTTATTATATTTAAAATATTTACATAAATATCCTAATCCCAAATATTAGGTGTCAATATACCCCTCCCCCTTAATTTGAAGGGATGTTGGCGAGTCCAAACATCATTACGAATCTTTCAAAAATTTCCCTTCCAAATGCTTTGGTGAAAAAATCTGCAATATGCTCATTTGTGGAACAATGCCGTAGGTGGATTGTTTTGGCCTCAACATGATGTTGAATCAAATGGTATTTCGTATTGATGTGTTTCCTTCATTCATGGAAGTTTGGGTTATTGCCAACTTTATTACAAAAGTGTTGTCAACCAAAAGAGGAGTTGAATTCACATGTTTGTCCTGTAAGTCTTCCAAAATTTTCCCGAGTCACACATTTTCCTTTATCGCTTTAGTTGCTACCACATATTTTGCCTCAGTTGTGGAATATGCTGGAACTAAATTTTTGCATGACCTCTAGGAGATAACTCTTGATCCAAGACTCATAACATAACCTAAAGTAGATACCCCCGTTTATTTATCTCGATTGAAATATGAATCATAATATCCAATCAAGATGAAGTCATCTACCTGTGGATATTTGAGTCCAAAGTATGGAGTTCCCTTCAAGGACTTTATAACTCTTTTTGTAGTAGATCAATGACCCTGAAAAGGCTTTTGCATAAACTTGGAGAGTATTCCAACAACAAATGAAATTTCTGGTCTGGTAGGAGTCAAGTAGTTGAAACTTCCTAAAATATATCTGTACTTTGTTGCATCCTCAAATTATTTTCCTTAAGTGGATGTGAGCTTTAAGTTATGTTCCATTGGAGCATTCAAAGGATTGCACTCAACCATGCCAAAATTGTTCATCATATCTCCAATGTACTTCAGAGAGAGGAATATAAAATTCAGATGTTGGGTTACTTCAATACCAAGATAGTAGTGAACATATCCCAAATATTTCATTTCAAGACCTTTACTATGTTCCTTATTTATGGATGCAATGTAGTTCTCATTATTCCTTGTCATCAAAAGATCATATACATACACCACAAGATATACAATTGTTTCTCCAACATTATTGACAAACAAAGTTGCATCATCAAGACCATAATGTTTGAAATTGAGTTTCAGAAGATGCTTAGTCAATTTCTCATACCGGGCTCAGATTTCTTGCTTGAGTCTATACAACAATTTTACAAGCTTGCATACCATATGTTCCTAACCCTTAACGAAAAATGTTTCTGGTCGCGACATAAAAATATTCTCTTTTAGATATCCATTCACGAAAGTATGTTTTACATCCATTTGATGGAATTTCCAACCATTATAAGCTGGCAAGGTAAAGAGTGTCAGGATGGTGTTACACAGTAATTTGTCACCGTCCTTGCAATCCCCATATATCCCATTGGAGGGTCATTTCCGTGACCAATAATCAGTGTCATGCCTTGCAAATACCATCATTGCATCCCTTGCCATGAGGACAACATTCCTTCTGTTGATCATTTCCTGAGTAGACCCCTAAAAACACCTGTTTTTGCCTTGGCGCTGGTAGCCCGTTATGTCCTCGCGCCAATGAGGAAAATTAACACTGAGCCCATGCCAGTTGGCGCTCTGTCCCAGTTAAGCACCCACGCCAATCTGCTTATGTAAAGTTTTTTAAAAAGAGGCGAAGTTTTGATTACAACAACTTCGTGGATGAGTCATGAGGAGTGGTTTCGACTGAATAACCAAGGCCTTCCTCCTTTGGCCTCTTGTTTCCACCTTATGGGGAACCTCCCAAGGGATAAGGCCTCCCTTACACCATTGTAGGGATCCCAACCTCCTCCTCTCCTCTATAAATATAGCCATCTTCCATTGATGAACGGGTTGAATAGCTGAAGGGCTGAATGGTTGAGTCTCCAAGAGCCTTCATAGCCTAAAGAATGCTGCAAGAACCTTGATAGTCCTCATAGAGCCAAATCAATAGCAAGGATATTGACGACTGAAGAGAGAGGCTTGTCCCCATTCCTGACGAGCTTTACCAAGACGTATTCCGCTATCGACCCGCCGAAGGAAGATTCATCGTCAGAGCCAGGTTGTATTTTCCTTTGTATTAATTAATGATAAGCGACTTTTATTATGGTTCCACTCGTATTGTTCATTATGATCATGAATTGTGTCTTCTCTGATTGACACATAATTTCATATATTGGGTTTTACAATTTGTTGTAGAGGTAAATTCCCTCTGCGGACAGAGGCGATCCCTACTAGCCCAGATCGGGTCTAGCAACAATCATATCACGCTAAGGTGCAAGTTCCTAATTGCAATAAACCAAATGGTGAAGAAGGCTTACCTTGAATCCAACACTGTTGTTCGTAGAGAAGATAGTGCTCCCATTCCCTTGCTTCGGCAGATCACAAGCCTCACACTCGCCGTGATCGAACACCTGCACATGCAAGAAACACGAAAAACGCAAGTCTAAAACCCAATATATGCAATTATGTATCAGTCAGAGAAGAAAAAACTCATGATCATAATGAACAATACGAGTGGAACCATAACCAAAGTCGCTTATCATTAATTGAAACAAAGGAAAATACAACCTGGCTCTGACGCTGAATCTTCCTTCGGCGGGTCGACAGCGGAATACGTCTCGGTAAAGCTTGTCGGGAATGGGACAAGCTTCTCTCTTTGATCGTCAATCTCCTTGCTACTGATTTGGCTCTATGAGGACTATCAAGGCTCTTGCAGCATTCTTTAGGCTACAAAGGCTCTTGGATACTCAACCATTCAACCCCTTCATCAATGGAAGATGGCTATATTTATAGAGGAGAGGAGGAGGTTGGAATACCTACAATAGTGGAAGGGAGGCCTTATCCCTTGGGAGGTTCCCCATAAGGTGGAAACAAGATGCCAAAGGAGGAAGGCTGTGGTTATTCAGTCGAAACCACTCCTCATGACTCATCCATGAAGTTGTTGTAATCGAAACTTTGCCTCTTTTTAAAAAAAAATTTCCATAAGCAGATTGGCGCGGGTGTGTAACTCGGACAGAGCGCCAACTGGCGCGGGCTCAGTGTTAATTTTTCTCATTTGCGTGAGGAAATAACAGGCTACCAGTGCCAAGGCAAAAACAGGTGTTTTTAGGGGTCTGCTCAAGAAACGATCAATAGGAGGAATGTTGTCCTCATGGAAAGGGATGCAATGATGGTATTTGCAAGGCATGACACTACTTATTGGTCACAGAAACGACCCTCAAATGGGCGAGATGGGAATTTTAGGGACAGTGACAAATTACTGTGTAACAGATGCCCCCTAAAGCATGAGGCCCGAGAGAGAGAGAGGGGTGAAATGCTTTACGAGAACATGTCCAACTGAAAACACTGCCATCAGAAAACATGCGTAGACAAGTACAACTGATATCTCAAATACATGATATATGTGGTATGGGCACAACCATCCATAATAGAGTATACAATAACGAATATCCAAGGCATGGACGCAGCCATCCAGTAAGGATCGATAAATAGACTCAGGTATGGTCGCAGCCATCCAATTAATGAGTCATGTAACCAATGATAATAATCCACAAAATTGCAGCCTAGATTCTAACAGAAAAAATCCAGGGTCTTGCACTCCATCTCTACCCGAACAAAGTACAAGTTCAAGCATGTGAATATGTGAGCTGAAGTCGAACATGCAAGAACATCGTCTGATTACCAGCCAATGATGAAAGCTGTTAATAAACGCGAGAGGTACCACCAATAATGACAATGGCCCTCAAGGTACTATAGGTATAATCCACAGAATGTGAATAGTGAGCTGGCATCGAACACCCGTAGAATCATCTGATCAAAGGTCAATGATGAAAACCTTACGTCGAATGCGAAGAACCTACCATTGAGGCATGCAGGTTCCAAGGTACCAGAAGGGAGTCTCTAGATCAGCTTCCTGGATAATGAGCTGAAGTCGACAGGAAGTAACCTTGATCGAAGGTGGCCCATAGTGTTTCCCACATCATCGACATGAGACAAAGGAACATAATGTGTTGTGAATCAGGATCAAATGAGAATCAGAGGAGGGTTGAAACTTGCAGAGGTCAACTTCTCTTGAACATATCGGCGACACGACAGTGGATTTGGCAGTATTTGACATCAAAATATCAGAGGTCATGATGACGAGGAAAAGAGAAGATGAGAGGTCAAAAGGGATCACCCAAACCCACGGAGGCAAGTGAAAAATGAGATGAGATGTCCCCAACCCGACACGAATGCAGACAAGTGCCATGTTCAAGAGCGACATACTGCCGACACGACAACGATGTTGGTTCAATTTTCCCCACCATTTCTGGCGAGTACCTCTTTATTTTTACACAAGCTTGAAGAGGATACCATATTCTTTTCATATAAGTCCATCCTTTGGATGAATCCATCCTAGTACATTTAACGAGCCCTAGGAAGGAGAAACTTGAATATCGTCATTACGACTGAATTCGATGTCATTAGGGTTTAACGAGTCTGACAAAGGAAGAACTCGACATCTTTTCATGTTTAGAGGGTTTGAAAAGATAGCAAAAAAGTAAACTCCAACAGTCCCTTTTCGTAGATAGTTCCTCAGATCTGAAAAGGTAGAAAACTATGTCTGAGAAAACCTCCTAGTCGCGAGAATAGCACTTTTCTGGGCAACACTCATCCCACTCTAAAAAGTTAACTGATACTGGTAGATATCTGTAACCACTTTAACGAGATCAAAACGACAAGCGAATCGACAATATTTTCATGTTTAGGGAGTCAGAAAAGAGCTGAAAGTTGACTCCTCCTGGAGGAATGAGCGGTATAAAGAGTAGCAACTGGTTCCGGTAATGGTGGAACTGCTCAGAACAAGTAAAGGTTAACAGGCTGGCTAACAAGACCACTCATCGCAGCGGTTCCTCAGGAATAGGTAAAACAACCAAGTGAAGGCATATGATCGGCCAAGAAGATAGTGACGATGGAATGAGAAAACTAAGGCTCATCTGGAAAAAATAGGCTGATAAAATGGCAATCACAAGAGGTAAAATGGGAAAGGTTTCATTTTTACACAAGCTTGAAATCAAGAAACTCTGCTTGAAGTTTGTTTCATTTTTACACAAGCTTGAAACAGAAAAAAACTATGCTTGAAAAAAGTAAGCATGCCCCCAACATGGTGACTCAATTCGAGGTACATGCCCCCTAAGATTCAGTCCATGTGAAAGGCAGATGGAGTGAAGGTTCAAATCATGAGATCAAGAGAAAGCCTCGACTGGGATTTTACGAGAACTTATCAAAGACTCGAATTGAATAGGAAAGTGTTTCATTATTTTAACGAGGTTGACACATTAAAAAAACTATCCTCAGGACACCTTGTTTCATGTTTTAAGGAGCTTGGCACAAGACAAGGAACTATGCTCCCCAACCTTGGTTCATGGTTTAAGGAGCTTGGCATAAGACAAGGAACTCTGCTCCCCAACCTTGTTTCATTTTTTAAGGAGCTTGACACAAGACAAGGAACTATGCTCCGCAACCTTGTTTCATTTTTTAAGGAGCTTGACACAAGACAAGAAACTCTGCTCCGACGGTCTTGTTTCATTTTTTAAGGAGCTTGACACAAGAAAACGAACTGTGCTCCGACTGTCTTGTTTCATTTTTTAAGTAGCTTGACACAAGAAAATGAACTATGCTCCGCAACCTTATTTCATTTTTTAAGGAGCTTGACACAAGACAAGGAACTCTGCTCCGACGGTCTTGTTTCATTTTTTAAGGAGCTTGACAAAAGACAAGGAACTCTACTCCAATGGTCTTGTTTCATTTTTTAAGGAGCTTGACACAAGAAAACGAACTGTGCTCCGACTGTCTTGTTTCATTTTTTAAGGAGCTTGACACAAGAAAACAAACTGTGCTCTGCAACCTTGTTTCATTTTTTAAGGAGCTTGACATAAGACAAGGAACTCTGCTCCGCAACCTTGTTTCATTTTTTTGCGGAGCAGAGTTCCTTGTCTTGTGTCAAGCTCCTTAAAAAATGAAACAAGGTTGTCAGAGCACTGGTCATTTTCTTGTGTCAAGCTCCTTAAAAAATGAAACAAGGTTGTTGTAGCATAGTTTTTTGTCTTGTGTCAAGCTCCTTAAAAAATGAAACAAGGGTGTATGAGGATAGTTCTTTTAATGTGTCAACCTCGTTAAAACAATGAAACATGTTCCCGTTCAATTCGAGTCTTTGTTAACTTCTCGTAAAATACCAGTCACGTCTTTTCCTTAATCTCGTAATTTGAACCTTCACTCCATCTGCCTTACATATGGAATGAAGCTTGGGGGGTATGTACCTCGAATTGAGTCACCATGTTGGGGGCGTGCTTACTTTTTTCAAGCATAGTTTGTTTCCATTTCAAGCTTGTGTAAAAATGAAATCGGTTTCAAGCATAGTTTATCTTTATTTCAAGCTTGTGTAAAAATGAAACCAACTTCAAGCAGAGTTTTCTGATTTCAAGCTTGTGTAAAAATGAAACCATTCCTATTTTACCTCTTGTGATTTCCATTTTGTCAGCCTATTTTGTCAGATGAGTCTTGGTTTTCTCACTCCATCGTCACTATCTGCTTGGCCGATCATATGCCTTCACTTGGTTGTTTTACCCGTTCCTGAGGAACCGCTGCGATGAGTGGTCTTATTAGCCAGCCTCTTGACCTTTATCTTGTTTTGAGAAGTTCCACCATTACCGAAACCAGTAGCTACCCGTTATACCACTCGTTCCTCGAGGAGGAGTCAACTTTCAGCTCTTTTCTGACTCTCGAAAATTGAAAAGATTTCCGAGACACTTGTCATTTTGAACTCGTTAAATTGGTTACGAAACGACATATACCCAGTATACGTTTACCCCTTTTTCAGGCTGGGATAGATTATTTACGAAAAAGGAATACCCTAGCCTATCACGACTAGGAGGTTTTCTTAGACACAGTTTTCTACCTTTTCGGATCTGAGGAACTATCTACGAAAAGGGATTGTTGGAGTTTACTTTTCCGATGTCTTTTCAAACTCTATAAACATGAAAATACGCCGAGTTCTTCCTTTTTCAGAATCGTTAAACTTTGATGAAATCGGATTCAGTCGTAATGACGATATTCGAGTTCCTAATTCCTAGGGCTCGTTAAACGTACTAGGATGGATTCGTCCAAAGGACGAACTTATATGAAAAGAATATGGTATCCTCTTCAAGATTGTGTAAAAATAAAGAGGTACTCGCTAGAAATGGTGGGGAAAAATGGAACCAGTATCATCTTTGTGTCGGCAGTATGTTGCTCTTGAACATGGCACTCGTCTGCATTCGTGTCGGATTGGGGACATCTCATCTCACTCTTTGTTTGCCTCCGTGGGTTTGGGTAATCCTTTTTGACCTCTCATCTGCTCTTTACCTCATCATCATGACCTTTGATATTTTGATGTCAAATACTGCCAAATCCACTGCCGTGTCGCCGATATGTTCAAGAGAAGTTGACCTCTGCAAAGTTTCAACCTTCCTCTGATTCTCATATGATCCTGATTCACAGAGACATTCTGTTCCTCTGTCTCGTGTCAATGATGTGGGAAACACTATGGCCCACCTTTGATCAAGGTCACTTCCTGTCGACTTCAGCTCATTATCTGGGAAGCTGATCTAGAGACTCTCTTTTGGTACCTTGGATCCTACATGCCTCAATGGCAGGTTCCTCGCATTCGACGTGAGGTTTTCATCATTGGCCTTTGATCGAGTGATTCTACCGGTGTTCGACGCCAGCTAACTGATTCACATGCTGTAGATTGTACCTATAGTACCTTGAGGACCATTGTGATTATTGGTGGTACCTCTCGCGTCTGTTAACAACTTTCATCATTGGTTGGTAATCAGACGATGTTCTTGCATGTTCGACTTTAGCTCACTTATTCACATGCCTGAACTTGTACTTTGTTTGGGTCGAGATGGAGCGCAAGACCCTGAATTTTGTCTATTGGAATCCAGGCTATGATTTTTTGGATTATTGTGATTGGTTACATGACTCATTCGTTGGATGGCTGCTACCATACATGAGTCTATTTATCGATCCTCACTGGATGGTTGCGTCCATACCTTGGATCTGGATTATTGTATACTCTATTATGGATGGCTGTGCCCATACCACATATATCATGTATTTGAGATATTAGTTGTATTTGTCTACGCAAGTTTTCTGACGACAGTGTTTTCAGTTGGACACGTTCTCATAAAGCATTTAAACCCTCTCTCTCTTGGGCCTCATGCTTTAGGGGGCATATGTTACACAGTAATTTGTCACCGTCCCTGCAATCACCATATCGCCCATTGGAGGGTCATTTATATGACCAATAATCAATGTCATGCCTTGCAAATACCATCATTTCATCCCTTTCCATGAGGACAACATTCCTTCTGTTGATCATTTCCTGAGAAGACCCCTAAAAACACCTGTTTTTGCCTTGGCGCTGGTAGCCCGTTATGTCCTCGCGCCAATGAGGAAAATTAACACTGAGCCCGCGCCAGTTGGTGCTCTGTCCCAGTTAAGCACCCACACTAATCTTCTTATGGAATTTTTTTTAAAAAAAGAGGCGAAGTTTCGATTACAACAACTTCGTGGATGAGTCATGAGGAGTGGTTTCGACTGAATAACCACGACCTTCCTCCTTTGGCCTCTTGTTTCCACCTTATGGGGAACTTCCCAAGGGATAAGGCCTCCCTTCCACTATTGTAGGGATCCCAATCTCCTCCTCTCCTCTATAAATATAGCCACTCATTGATGAACGGGTCAATAGCTGAAGGGTTGAATGGTTGAGTCTCCAAGAGCCTTCATAGCCTAAAGAATGCTGCAAGAGCCTTGATAGTCCTCATAGAGCCAAATCAGTAGCAAGGAGATTGACGACTGAAGAGAGAGGCTTGTCCCCATTCCCGATGATCTTTATTGAGACGTATTCTGCTGTTGAGCCGCCGAAGGAAGATTCAGCGTCAGAGCCAGGTTGTATTTTCCTTTGTATTAATTAATGATAAGCGAATTTGGTTATGGTTCCACTCGTATTGTTCATTATGATCATAATTGCATATGTTGGGTTTTACGCTTGTGTTTGTCGTGTTTCTTGCGTGTGCAGGTGTTCGATTGCGGCGAGCATGAGGATTGTGATCTCGGAGCAAGGGAACGGGAGCACTATCTTCTCTACGAACAACAACGTTGGATTCAAGGTAAGACTTCTTCGCCATTTGGTTGATTGCAATTAGGAACTTGCACCTTAGCGTGATACGATTGTTGCTAGACCCGATCTGGGCTAGTAGGGATCGCCTCTGTCCACAGAGGGGATTTACCTCTACAACAGATGGTATCCCATTTTGTTGTGGGGGCAAAGGTTTCCTCATAATCGACCCTTTCCTTCTGTGCAAAACCTTTTTCCACAAGCCTCAATTTATGCTTGTGAAGTGAACCATAAGATTTATACTTGTACTTGAAGACCCACTTGCAACCTATTGGTTTGGTTCTTGTTAGGGTCCTATAATAATGAGGTTCATAATTTTGAATTTACTCTGTTATAATTTTGCAAAATTGTACATACCTTTGATTTCTACAAATGTATTCCCATATTTAAAAGATGAAAAGAGGGTAAGTCCTAAAATAACAATCAAAGGACCAAAAGAAACAAAAAACAAAAAGAATATCAAGTATGAACCCCAAAAAAAGAGATAAAAATAAGATCATGAAAGTGTTGCACATTCAAAAGCCACTACTATTAGTTTACTTTTGAAAATAAGATTGTGTGCAACTTGTCCAAAATTTCACAATCCATGATGGTCAAATATCTTAATCTTGATTATTCATGTTTTAAATTTCATGCTGATAGATAGAAAATAAAGATCTAGCCAAACTGTTTAATCTTAGCATATCAGTAGTTAGGTAGAGGATAAACGAGTTCATTAGTTTAATCTGAGTTGTTGGACGTCATAATGTTAGAAGTAGTTAGTCTGTTTATTAAAAGAAAATAAAAGGGTCAACAAGCTCAAATGCAACCAAGAAAAGAAATAAAAATACTGGGATAAATAAAAGGTAGGCAGAAGCAATTTTTGCAAGTCATATAAAGCACTGTTGGTTCATCTCATATTAATAACATCCTTTTAAACAATTTCCCCTCATAAAAACCCCTTTCCCTTTTCTAATATCCCTCTCCCCTTATTCTAAACATTTACCCTTCCTAAAAACCCCTCTCCCTAGTTCAAAACTCATCCCCTTTACTAATTCCCCTTTACCGATAAAAACACAAGAAAACCTACTTTTTCATAGTATATATGTCAGGTAAATTTCATTTAAACTCCGCCCCCCCTCCCAAAATCATTTAAAACCCCTCACCTAAAAATTATTTCTAACCTTTGCTATTATATTAATCCCCCACTATTATATTTTTCAACCCCCATATCTATTTTCCCGACTTCCCTTATTTAGTTTAGCCTATAGTTTTATAACCCCTCCGCTATCCTTTTTTTTATGAACCCATTCGCATATAGATTATATTATTTAAACCTCCCACTTAATATATATATTCCCCTACTATTTCATGTTAAATCCCCGCTTATTACATATCCATATATTAATCCCTAACCCCATTTCATATTAAAAAACCTTCACATAATACATTATATCACCCCACATGAAGTTTCTCGGGCCCTACTTATCCAAACCCACCAATGCATTTGACCGTTAGATCACCATCCACAAATCCAACGGCCCACACTCCATTTCACATTCTCTTCTCTTTGATGATTAATGCTAGTCAAGGTTGCGAAATAGGCGGTTTTGTTCAATGCCCTCCCCGCCACCCGTCACTCCCACATCATATCGCACTCCTCCATGCAAAACCACGTAACCACTATTAGCCCATGTGATAAACTACTTACCTGTCAACCCCACACTGTGTTAAACCATCATGCCAACTGCTCACTATGCACTATGCGGTAAACCAATGCGAAAACCCCAAGCTACTGTGGTAACTCCGACATTGTGCGAAAAACCAACATTGTTTCAAAACCTTGTAATTGAGTTATTTATGCATATTTGCGAATAAAACCAAAGAGCCATTGCCAACGGAGTTGAACCTCCGGAGCCAAAATTCATTCCACAGGTCTTCCCAATTTAATAAGGCCTTCCGATCACCTTCTTGCAGAACTTTATTTTATTAATGAAATGTTTTGTTTTGCAGGTATATCAACACACCAAGAAATATGATAAATAGTTGATACTAGTTCAAACTGTTTAATCTAGATTCTCAGGATTTAAGCAGTAGTTTCATACACAGAAGGAAAGTCAAGTTAAAAACAACAATACAACACAGGAAGGAAAATTTACACAGTAAATGGTCAGAACAAAGGATGAAAACATTTCCACCAGAAAACAATGAAAGATTCATACCAACAACTCTCTAGAACATATTTTACTCCTTGTTACTTATGTCTTATTGTAAAAGGTAAAAGTGAAATCAGGCAGACAAAGCAATAAAGTAAAGAGGAATTTACTGTGACAGTTGACAAAGCTGGCAGAGTTAAAGGTCAAAAACAAAGTTTAAAGAACAAAAAGGGAAATCAGATAAAAGATAAAAGACAAAGGAAGAAGATAACGTAATAGATAAGCTAGCATGAGAGAAACAAACAAATGACAACATATCAGATAAAACAAGGACATATTTTCAATCAGTTGAAAGGTTTCACTACCTTTTAGCCTCCAGATATATTTTATTTCCTAGAATAAATCTTGATTAGTTAAACAAGATATTTTGTATAAATAATTCAGTCATTCGGAGTATGTGTGGTGTGTGGATTTATAAACATTTCTATAGCTGCATTGATCTGAATCCTGAGGGTTTATTGTGCCATTTACAAGTCAACATACTGGATTGAGAAATAAAGGCATTATATTGCAGGATTCATGTGTTGAGCCACTTCAGTGAAGTACTTTCAATTGTTCTTTGTTGTTTTCTAAAGTTTTCAAATACTTGCATGTTTTCTGAATTTAAATGATATACAAGGAACTTTATTTAAGAACTTGTTTAAATACACTCTGTCTTGTACTGTTATTCATTTTCATGTTTTCTACTGATATCCAGATTAGGGTTAGGGAATTATTCATTGATCCCTAGTTTCAATTGATCTCTACCATTTCCCTCATTATCCAGATATGAGAATCCTTAATTGCTCTCCCATCCCTATTGAAACCATTTCACCATCCAGCCTAAAGATCTGAATCATCTCAGCTACCTTGCCCTGTGAACACTTCCTTTAGAACTTGATTCTGCTCATTTTCTTGATACATTGACTCCATTAGCCCAATGGTAAATAGACAACCATCTATCCATATGAATCAGTAATTCCACCACAAAACCAAATCAAAATCAAAACCAATCAATCTTACATAACTAGCCTAAAATAAATTAAAAACAACAAATCTAAATCATAAAGAGAGAGCCCTCTCTGAGCATTAGGAAGGCTAGATCCTAATCTCAAAAGTAGGTTTGTGGTTACCTCGGTGAGTTCTTTCTTTAACCTTGAGAAATTACTGAGTGATAACAGTTTCCAATGGAGGACCAACCAACTTTCATATTCCATTCTTTATCAAAGCATCATATTCTTTCTACATATCTTTTTTCCATTCATCATGAGAAGCGACTTCTTTGAAGGAAGTTGGTTCGAAATATGTAGACAATTTCAATTCAAAATCACAAGAAACATCCTTATCAACAAGTGAATCAAGATCGTCTACATCACCTCCATTTTTCCTTATTAAGATTCTTGTTCCTGTCTTTCCAACCTCATCAAGACGAACACTTTCAAGTGTCTTTGTTAGCCATTTTTTAGGGGATTTTTGAGATGGACAAGGCTGATTAGTTGAATGAGATGGGAATTCATCAAGATTTAGCCTCCCATTCAGTCAATCACATCACTAAAAGTGTCATCAGTGGTTGAAGCTTCATGCAAGGAGAGAGTGCTTCAGAAGAAAATTCCACAAATTGATCCAATATAGGGATATCCCCTTCAAGATGTGGAATCTCATTATCAAACACTTGAAAATAATTTTCATGTCCGAATCTATCCAAGTGATTAAGTTTTCACTCAACAACATTTCTAGTCTTGGAAGTTTCAAGAAAGATCACATATCAAGATATTATAAAATTCTTATTCACTTCATCATAGAGACGATACACTTTGGAAGAATTTGAGTACCCCAAGAAGATACATTTGTGACTCCTTGCACTGAGTTTGTTTCTATGTTCCATAAGTATCAAGGCATACTAAGTGGAACCAAAAGCCTCGAGATGCCTCAAATAAGGAATGTTGCCATACCACATTTCATAGGGAGTCTTGTTTTTGATAGCGTGAGATGGACACCTATTATTTATATACACATCACATAGAAATAGATCATCCCAAAACATCAACTTAACATTCTTGAAAAACATCATCAAACATACCATATTTAAAATTGTCATGTTCATTCTTTTAGCTACTCCATCTATTGGGGATTATAAGGCATGATTGTTTGATTTTTTGATCCCATGCTGGCGAAGATAGTTTTCAAATTCATTTGAAGTGTATTCTTTTCCACTATCAATACGAATAGTGTTGGACATTGGGTTCAATGCTCCCTGTGTGTTTCATGACATGGACTAACCACCTCTTGTGGATCCTAACTTTGAAGATTGTAGCAGAGAATAATGCCTACAGGTTTTGGTATAATGAAAATCGTGATTCCAACAATTGGTATCGCGTTGGGGGGGAGATTGTACGACATTGGGTTCAACGCTCCCCATGTGTTTCGCGACATGGACTAACTGCCTCTCGTGGATCCTAACTTTGACGATTGTAGTGGAGACTAACCCTGTGGGTTTTGGTCTAACGACAATTGTGATTCCAACAAATAGAGCCAATATGAGATTGTGCATAATTTTCAATCCATCCATGAAATTTCTTGAATGTTTCAAAAGCTTCAGATTTGTTCGTCAATAAATAAACCCAACACATTGTGGTGTAGTCATCAATAAATGTCACATATATCTATTACCATTTGTAGAAGGAATAAAAATTGGGCCACATAAATCATAATGAGTGAGTTCAATTTTTCTATGTGCTCTGGAATGAGAATCATGAAAAAAGTGTTTGTTGTGCTTTCCTAAGACACAAGCATCACATTGCTTAAGTTTCCTAGGGATAGTAGGAAAACCCGTAACACAATTTTTATTCAAAAAATGAAGGTTACCATAGTTAAAATGTCCAAATATAAAATGTAATAAAATAATTTATGGCATAGTACCTTCATCATAGTGTGAAATGTATGAAAATATATGTGCACGAGAAGAGGTTCCTTGCATCTTTAGAATGATTTCTTCTTCTATCTCAATCATGACAAGTGAGTGATCTCATGATTTTATGACCTCAACATTTCCATAAAATATGTGATTGGAGTCTCCTTTCTGGAAGATGTGGGCCAAAGATAACAAGTTTCTAAGCAACTCTAGGAGGTATAAAACATCATGTAGAAGAAAGTCAGGAAGAGCAAGCAGTTTGAGCCTAATGGTGCCAAGCCTTGATGGCTTGAGTTTTGAATTATATGAAAATTATATTGCTCCATCAACATTATCAATGAATTCCTCAAAGAAATCTCTTATGAAAGTCATGTGGCAAGTTTCTCTTGAATCAAGAAACTAAGAATATTTCCATGAAGCAAGTGAAGCATTGAATAAATATTCAGTTACTCCAATGTTGCAATGTGCCACAACAGAATGAGCTGAATTGATTGCTTTTCCTTTCCCTTTACTGAGTGTTTTAATATTTTATTTATTTATTTCCTGTTTAATTCTGTCCCAAGGAAAATTATGTGTGGAAGCATTGTGTCCATCTCTATTGCATCATATGAAATGAAAATCAAACCTTTCTTCTTAGAAATGTCTGCCTACTTGCCTCTAAAATTATTCCTTCCTCTTCGTCTTCGACTGCCTCTTCCTCTAGAAGAATATTTTTGGTGATTATTATATTCCTATGCATTTCTCATAACTTCTTCAGAAGATTGAGGAGTTGTCTTCTTCCCAAAAGCCTGCTCTCTTTCATCATACTTCTTCTGAAGGGAGTCAAAGGAAATATCCTTAATTTTCCCACTTGCTTGCAATGATTCAAGATAATGTGAATAAGTGGGATATAATGTGTTGACATAAGCAGTGAGAGGAACATCTATTTGAACGCCGGTGGCCTTTATGTCATTCATAATGGATCTTATTTATCATGCTAAGGCAATAGGGTCATCATTTTTAAACTCAAGATTGAACAAATTAATCATCAATTGAACAAATGAAATCTTATAGTGTGAGCCATATAATTATTTCAACTTCTTTAAGGGTTCAAGGGAATTTGAAAATGGAAAAATATGATGACTCACCTCTTCATTTAATGATGTTGCAATCAAGGGATAGGCCTTTCTATCATTTTTTTCCCATATGGAAAACTCCTTATGCGAAGTACGATTTTTAGGTGCATTGTCTCCCTCTCCATCACAAATTCCTTTCCAAAGTTCATTGAAAATGAGGGTGTATTTTATCTTCCTAGACCACTCATGGGAGTTTTTTTTGCCCGAGAGAAGTACCTACACAATGGAGATTAGTGAATGCATCATAAAAAATGACTATGTTCTTTTGATTTACAAAATAATTGCAACCTTACTTGATATCTTCTTACAAAACTGATTTAAAAAATTTACTATCAATTTCACCCCACTATACAAAATCAATAATTTAATGTGAGTATATAAACCTCCGTTCATCAAATATATGTTAAATATATTCCATATATGTTACGTGGATTAATCCCTCTTGCGGACAAGAGTGATCTCCCTAGTACTCCAACAAGTAACTAGAAACAAAGATCCATTTGAAAACCTTTTCCTCTAGATTAATTGCATTTCAAGATTATTATAATAGTAAAGTAGATAGGACATGCCCCTACCTTGAAATCCAAACGTTTGATGTAGCCCTTTGTCCCGTCGCTCCAAATTAGTTCTCCAATGAGCATAACCTGCAATCAAAGACACGACAAATAATCAAATCATATGCAACATATAATAATAAAAAAATACTAATCCAACTTAGTGATAAAGGAGTATAAGTATTGACATTATTCAAATAAACATAGAAATAAAGCAATGAGAAAAAGATATCCACATGTATTATCTTGAATAGAAAGAGTAACCTTACAACCCGATGCCTTTATGTTGTACATATTTATCCAGGGGTCCTGAAAAATCATTCTCCTTCAGTCTGATAAGCCTTCCTCTTTGAATACCAACATGGAGTTATAGACACAAGGGTGTGATATCTCTTATGCCAACAAAAAATCACTAGTGTAGAAAGTATGCAATCTTATGAACTCTCTTCAGCTTAGAAACTGTATAGATTAGTCTCTAATTACATTGGTATCTACCCTTCAACCTGAAAATTGAGCTCAATTTATAAGGAAATGGAGGTAGTTTCAGTTCCATGAAGATGGGGATGGATTCCTCTCATGAAGGTATTTGAGCTCCATGGACCAAGGGATAATCTCCATGGGTGGAGCGATAAATCTTGCACTGATTTTGACTCTACAAGCTTCCAATTGGGAGAATATTCGACCAACTAGGCTTCGATAATTTGCTTTTTTATTTTATTTGATTTTCATGGGGGTGCACAGGTTATAGTGGAAAAAAGTGTGGGAGTTGCTGCAGTTTATGGATAGAACATCAGTGCATACGCAGGGAAAGGCTAGAAAAACCGTGCAGGTAGAATTTTAAGGGTTTTACAGAGCTTTTCTCCAATTCCAAGACTTGATTTAGGAAAATTAGTGTTTTTGACTTCTAAGGGAACATGATATGGATGGTGATAGACCCATATGAATAGTCAAATGTCATGGTGAAAAAATGACATATAACATATTTCCCCCTAAAGTGAAAAGTCTAAGGTTATTCTGAAGAGTGAAGTGCTTTATCATTCCGAGGATTGGATTGGAGACACCGGTCGAAAACCTGTAAAAAAAATTCAATGCAAATATATATATATCATCGCTGAGGTAGGCATTCCCTTACTCAGATAAAAAATAACTAAGTGTTCTAGTACATATATGGTTTCAATATTACATCAAAAGTTGACACAGTATGGACACATCCATCTATTATAAGTAGTCTACTATATCATGAATAATAAAACTCCTTGCGGTCTGGATGGTGGAAACTAGATCCAGGGTCTTGATTTCCGCTTCACGAACTAGTACGAATCTATCCATGCGATTGATTGTGTCGAAGTTGAACATGGTAGAAACCACTTGATTAACGGTCAATGATGTGAACCATAGTCTAGTTGTATTAACCATAACTTGGTCAAGCTCTTGTAGTCAAGTGAGGGCTTAGTTGGGTTCCCAACTTGAAAATTAAGTAAGGGTATTTTTGAGGGCATGATAGTTAGGGAGGGTTAGGGCATGCACATTAGGAATGAAAAGGCATTCTAACACATGTCGGATAATTTCAATGCATGCTGAAGAGTGTTAGGGAGTGTTGGGGCATATAAAGGGATAACTAGGTCAAAATGCATGGAAAGGTACGAATAAGAGTGTGTGTCAGGGAGTGTCAATGAATTCAAGTGTGCTAAGGATGAATTGTGTTAGGATAAGGTCATAACAGGATTTACAGGAGGCAAGCCTACAGTTGTTATACGAGGCTCAACATAGTAGTTTTAGACAAATGGATATTAGTTTGTGTTAGGCACAATTTTTTTCTTCCTTTGGCTATTTTTTTATATGATATGTGGCACACTTTGGCTACATGCTCATGTTTTAAAATATGCTAGATAATTTCATATTGTGCATTGTTGTGTATAAGTTTTGGGGAACTCGACTTGTGTCGACTTATATCTTGTGTGCCTTGTGCATCTTGTGGTTCTTGCAAACTCTCAATTATTTTTCTACTGTTTATATGGCCTGAACATAGATGTGAAATATTTCCTATGTAAGCTATGTTGCATAGTTGTTTTATGGACATGGCTAGATCATGTGATCCCTATCTTCGTAACTAGTTAAGTGGGACATGTTGAGCTTGGACATGAGTGGAATAAGATGATTTATAGGCATTTCTTAGGTGAACAAGGCACAATCCGACTTGTAGTAGGTGAAATTGATCAAGTTGTTGCGGTTTAAGCAAGCCAATATTGTCACATGATATGCAGTAGCCAAGGAATTGATTGGGATCCCAAGCCATGAAAAAATGTAAAGGCTAGCTGTGAGGACACGAGTGTCAAGGTGTGCTAGGGAATGGTAATATGTTTCAGATAGTGCGAAGGCATGTCAAACATGCTAATATGTGCCAAGTGATAAGGCATGCCAATATGTGCAAGGGTGTGTCAATGTCTGGCAAGGACTGTCAAGGCAACAAAAGGGAGAGAGAAGTTAAAATACAAGGAAATGAACACATAAGAGGGTTAATAGGTCATCAATTTACCTTTTCCAATAGGGACATGCTAGGCACACCAACACTAGGCGGCAATAGGTTCCAAATGAATTATAAGTGCCAAGTCTTACTTTGTTGCTTCTCATCTACTTTCCAATAGTTCATCTCAAATAAATTTAATATTAAACCATGCCAAATCATACCAAGGCATGTCAACATATTCCATACATGCTAAGTCTTTCCATGTGCCAACACGTGCCAAGTGCCAATATGTGTCACGAGGTGTTATGCATGCTATGAAGTGGAAGGGCATGTTGAAGAGTGCTAAGGTGTTCTAGAGAGTGCTAATGCATGTTGAGGAGTGTTAAGTAGTACTAGGATAAAAAATTAAAGGAGCACTAGGTAAAAATTAATGGAAGTTAATGAATATGAGGAACTTGTGACAGGGACTAGTGTTAATGAGTGCTAGTTGTCATGCCAAGGAGGGAGTGAGAAGGTATGATAAGGATTGGTAAGGCATGCTAGGGAATATCAAGGCATGTCAAGAAGTCTCAAAGTGTGCTTTGGATTTCTAGGGTGTGCTAACTATATGTGCCAAATAGTGTTAAGATATGCCAATACATGTCAGGTGCGAAGGATGTGAAGGGTGCCAGGGTATGTAAATATGTGTCAAGAAGTTTCAAGGAAACAAAAGGAAGAACCAATAAGAGGGTTAAATATAAGTCGGGACTTTATCATTTTCAAAAGGGGCATGCTAGCCACACTAATAATAGGTCCTGATACATGCCAAGTGGCATTGTGTGCCAAGTGCTAATGTATGTCAATGCATTCAACCAAGGTGTTCCAGGGCATACAAGGGACTACATGCATGAAAACACATGCTATGAGAGTTCTATGTTGTGTTATCCGTGCATGCCACCATGTGCTTTGGGCGTCAGTGTCATGAAAAGATGTTCTAGGTACAAATATTTTCCAAGACATGCGAGCTACTAAGAAATGTTAGTGTGTGCCAAAGCATTAATTTAAGGTGTGCCCAGATTATTGAGGAGTGTTAGGTCTTTCTCATTGATAGAATTGACAAATATTGATTATGTATTAAATAATATATTTCCTACACACATTAGTGGGACTTTATCTAAAGGGGATTTTTTAGATAATAAACTTAATATATATTAATCATGTGTTGACTCATAGGAAAACTCTATTCAACTAGTTATTACTTGAGGGAAATGATACACACTAATCACTTCTTAAAAAAATGACTGACTCTAACCACTATGGACTTGGACATATTATAAAAAAGACTCTACAATAATGGTATGAAATCATTATCTTTTGACAAAAAATATATTAACAAGCACATAACGTCATCAAAAACTCATTGGAATGATCAATGATGATGAACATTTTTTGACCGTCACCAAAAGTAACAAAA